>PJEM01012044.1:0-49706 GCA_004023845.1 Helogale parvula
TATGCTCAGTATTCTGTCAGGTATACTCAGTACTCCTTGTCTGTACAGGTATGCTCAGTACTCCCTGTCAGGTATGCTTAGTACTCCCTGTCTGTTAGGTATGCTCAGTACTCCCTCTCTGTCAGGTATACTCAGTACTCCCTGTCTGTCAGGTATGCTCAGTACTCCCCATCTGTACAGGTATGCCCAGAACTCCCTGTCTGTCAGGTATGCTCAGTACTCCCTCTCTGTACAGGTATGCTCAGTACTCTGTCTGTCAGGTATACTCAGTACTCCTTGTCTGTACAGGTATGCTCAGTACTCTGTCTGTCAGGTATACTCAGTACTCCTTGTCTGTACAGGTATGCTCAGTACTCCCTGTTTGTACAGGTATGCTCAGTACTCCCTGTTATTTATACATATGGTTTCCACTGAGCCACGGACTGAGCGTCTGAAGGAAGAGAGCAGGCAGGTCTCCGTGTGTCCAGGCCCCAGGCTGCTGTGCGGGGGCGCGCATGCACCCTGCCACACGCCCACAGGACACGCCTTGCCCTGCTTACTGGCACCTCCCTCCTCTCTAACTCATTCTGTTCTCATTGAACCTTGCTTCTTGTATATTTTTTTCCTGACATCATCTACAAACCTGTATCTTTCAATAGTCAAGTTTATTTCACTTATTTTCGTTGTGGTAACAGATTAGATTTCTTTTACTCCTTTGCCTCCTGGCTTTTACACCTCCTTACTGCTTTTATTTTTCCTCCCTTTTTAAAACGAGGCTGTAACTGATGACTTCAAAGTAACATACTTAAACCCGTACCTTTCAACAAAATAACTTCCCGCTAGGAAAAGAGAAGTACTTGGGTACGGTCGCGCTTCCTCCACTTCCCAGCTCCCGCTTTGGCTCGCACGCTCGTGGGTCTCGTCATGTTACCGCAACCACGTTATTTGCCAGCCACAGCGCGTTCGCTAGGAACTGTGCTGTTAGCAGCCTGCAGTTGTACTTATTACCTTGCTCAACCTCTACCATTATTATCCAGCCTTAATTCTTGGCTTAGAAGCAACCTTTGCTCTGAAGAGAAAAGGAAAATACATTTGTATTTGCTGTTGTTCACTAATAGTCTGGAAGGAAGGGATGGGACAGGACAGAAATTCTCCACCTGCAACTTACATTTTTTTGTACTTACACCATTTTTTTCTCAATCATATGGAGATTACCTATTCAGAAAATCGAATTAAGACAGTTTTTCCCAGGAGCACCCTGCCAGATTGAGCCTCGTCCACGAGAGCGTCCCTGGTGTCAGTCAGTGGTCACCTGTTCACTAAGGTCGGGCTTTCAGCCGGGAGCCCCGCCAGTGGAAGCTGCTGTTGAGATCAGCGAGGGACAGCGTTCTCCCGGTGCGAGCTGGGCCCGTCAGCAGGACTGGGGGCTCCGCGCGGAGGGCCCACGCCTCCCCCGTCCGTGCGCTCCCGGCCTACCGAGCTAGGCGGCGCCAGGACCCTGCGAGGCTGCCTAGCACCTGCGCCTCGGCTTCAGTGCCGGACACGTGACGTGCACTCCTGCCAACCTCTCCCCATTTCGTCTGAATTGTGATAGTTACAGGACACGTTCTGGAGCCCCCAAGAGCTTCGGAACTGTTCCTTATTGCCAACACGTGCCATCAATACAGGATGAAGCTCACTTCAATCTGTTCAGCAAACGGTCTCAGCACTCACCATCTCCTGGGGTTTCCACTTATCCTACATCTAGGCTTGAAAACCCCCCACGACTTTACCAGCTTTCCAATGTTATAAAAAAATTTTAAATTACACATTTAATCCAGCACTTTTACTTGCTTTCAGTGTCTGAATAATATAATCCATCATATTACTGGAAATAGAATTTTTAAAACTGTGCTGTCAGCTCAGAGCCTAGAGCCTGCTTCGGATTCTGTCCTCCCCCCCGCCCCCCTCTGCCCCTACCTTGCTCACGCTCTCTCTCCAAAAAAAAAAAAAAAATTTAAAAAGTTTTTTAATTAAAAATTTTTAAAAAATAAAGACATAAAAGGGATTTTTCTCTAGTTAAGTCATCCATTCGCTAACGAACAAAATTACTTTCTTTTGATTTAGGAATTTCTTAGAGACTTTAAAGAGCATCTTCTTAATATGGTTTATAAGGAAATGCTATCTTTATTAATTCAAGTTCAAAACTCTGCAGTCTCCGTGAGTGTTTCTTTAGTCTCCTGTTAAACAGATACTAAAGCAGTTAAATCTCGCTCTTACCTTGATGCTGTTGAGTCCTGACGGGCCCAGCAGCACGCCGCAAACGATATAACCAAACATCGTGGGCAGCCCGACTGCTGTGCACAGCCAGCCGCAAGGGAGAGACAGCATCCCAATGGTAACGATGTCCTGAAGGAGAACAGACCAGCAAGAAACACAGAAATTTAGGCTAACAGTTGGCAAGGAAAGGATCGGTTACCGAAGAAAGCGGATGTTCTGCAGACTGGGCCCCTCCCGGTGTCCATTTTGGTCCTGAGAAAGGGAGGCGAGCCGTGGGCTGATCCGCCTGCTCCGAGGTCACTGGCGCAGCCCTCGGCCGCTGAGCCCGTCCCTCCTCTCGGGCCCGCCGCCTCCTCTGAGACCGGCACGGGCTCCGGCTTCAGGAGCGCCGCTCTGACGGCGGCCCCCCACTCGGGCCCACACCCACGCGTGGCCTCTAACCAGAACACTGTCACCTGCAAATCCTGACATGACTCCACATCCTCTGACTAGACTCGCCTCCCCGGAGGGCGCGGACACGCGGCTAACTCGGCCCAGAATGCCGGTCACCTCTGGGGAGGCCGGGTCTACACAGCCGATAGATATTTCAGCCGAAGCTTCTCTGCCCATCAGAGGTCCCAATCCAGGGACAGAGCTTGAGCCCACTACAGCGACTCCTGACTTCAAAAAGGCTTCCAGATTCTCAAAAGCAAAATTAATTTTCATTCTAAATATTAAAACGCCTTATTCATTTGGGGAAAAATTAAAAATTAAGAGAAAATGTTTCAAGTCACAGAAAATACAGGGAATTCTAGGAGCATTCTCTCTGTGGGGAGGAAGGTCATGCACCCTAATACGAGGCTCAGAAAATAAAGCTCAAGCTTACTTCACGTTAACAGCCAGAAGCGGGAGGAGGGGTGGGGGTGCTGAGGGGGGCGAGGGGACGGCCCACCTTGAGGAAGTGGCGGTCTGCACGCGGGATCGTCGCGTCCCGCGGCTTGGTCAGGATGTACCGGTTGTTCTGCGAGTCGATCAGCATGCTGAGGCCCAAGTCGTCCTCCACCTCCCGCCTGGTGAGGTTTTGCTTGGAGTTGGCCTCCTCCTCCTCCACTCTGAGAACTGCCTCAAAGTTGACCCCTTTCACCTTTATTTATCGGTAAAAATAACCAATATCATGTACTTAAAACCCATGAAATATTTTCAAGCTCAATTTTTATTTTATTTTTATTTTTTTTTAATTTTCATGCTTATTGTAGTTTTGAGAGCAATCGCGAGAGCGAGCGTGTGAACGAGCGGGGGAGGGGCAGAGAGAGACACAGAAGCCCAAGCAGCTCCAGGCTCTGAGTGGCCAGCACAGAGCCCGACGTGGGGCTCGAACCCATGAACCATGAGATCATGATGTGAGCTGAAGTTGGCCGCTTAACCACCTGAGCCACCCAGGCGCCCCTCAGGCTCAATTTTCAGAGCATAAATTCTGTACAGAAGAGTGACAGAAGTATTTCTAGTACTCTATCAAGTACGATGAGAGGTCCACAGATATTCATTAGCATAAATTAGGAAAGCCGCTTCAGTTAAAACAGTGAGTTGAGGATGGACGCTGTCAGGATTTCTATTACGTCAAGACACCTACTTTAACGATTTAGGTATAATTTGTAACAAGAAACATGCATCTGATCTCCACCCCCTCTCCTGGCCCACAGCTCCCACAGCCGGCATGGGCTTCCGGAGTGTAAGGAGCGATCGGAACACCTATGCGCCCTTCGCGGCCCCTCGTGAGCTCAGGCCAGGCAGGTGATTTTCAGAAAGCCACGAGATGACCACAGGATGGGACTGGCCGCCAGAGAAAGCAACCACATGACCTCCGGGCAGGGAGGGGCCCGAGGTGAAGTTAATCACAAGCCGACACAGCATGGCTTCCGTGAAACCTTCGGGCTTCGGGCTTCCGGGCTGCTCGACACAGGGCCGCGCTCAGCCGGGAGGGCAGCGGGCCCAGAGAGGACGAGGGCGCTGCATCCACACGGCTTCACGGCCTCTGCCTGCCTGTTTCTGGCCGTATCCTTTACGATGACCTGTAACCTAGCAAAGAGATGGTCTTCCGGGGTTGAGGGCCTGAGGAGGGGGCCGAGGGATTCTCCAAAATGAAAAGTTGGAACCCATTATTGGCGTCTGAGGGGGAGGGGCAGTCCGGGGCCGGACCCTCGCCTGCGGGCCCGCAGCGACCCAGCTGACAGCGGCGCAGCTGACCTGGCGGAATGTGCAGCGGCCGGAGCCCGCCGGCCTGACCCACAGGTGCCGGGGAGCAGTGAGGGAGGGCACATCCCCTCGCAAAGACGCTCCTGCGCTCTCCCCGCGGCGCGGGCACACTCAGAGCACAGCCGCGCGGGGCTCACCCGCCCCGGACCAGGTTTGCGTTCGCGCGAATCATCGCGTCCCTCTCTGGGTCCTTCTCTGGGTCACGATCGGGTTTTGACATCAATCCCATGTTTCCCAGAGAATCTAAACATGTCACCGCAGTGAGCAGTCGGAAAGCCTGTCTCAGCTACAGTTCCTCTAAGGATTCTATGGCTCCCCGGGCGGATCAGCACTGAAACTCGTCCGTCCCGGGGCAGCAGCTTTCCTGAGACCAGAGCCCCAATCCACCCGAACACAAGAGTGGGGCAGAGACAGGAGCCCCTGGTGGGGCTCTGGCAGAAACGTAAGGCGAAACGGCAGGTGCGCAGTGTCCTTCTGCATAACCGAGCCAAGTCGGCTCTGGGACACGAGAGTGCTCGGTCTGTCTCCATCCTCAGTGCACGCTGAAAACAGAGAGCCGACGAGTTCAGCCGCCCTCCCTCTCAGCAAGCAGCCCGAGCAAGGGGAGAGTGTTCTGGAACGCTACTCACTGACTTATGCTCATCAAAGGCGTGCTCCTCTATTTCCTCCTCGAGTCGGTCGGCTGCCTTCCTCACGTCTTCGAGAATCTCGTCAAGCATGGATAAACTTCTGTTTTGATGTTGCATATTTTTGAGGGCCTCGGCTTGGTGTTTTTCCACTGCCAGAAGCTCCACATATTCTGTCTCTTCCTGTGAGAAATGAAGTGTGGGGTTTAATAAGAAACAGGCCACACCAGGACTTCCATTCAGGTGCGCGGCCCAACCGTGCCAACCCACGTGCTCCTGCTGCCACACAGCTTACAGATGGCCCGCTGGCCCCAGCCGTGAAGCAAGGTCCCAGGACACGTGACGGGGCTCAGCGGGCTGCTCAGGGAAGCTACCTGCGCACACATCATCAAACGTAATCTGTTACCGTCGACAAACCTGAAGGTCGTCTATTCATACAAAATCCCCCTTGAACAGATTACATTCCAGATGCCATGGCGGCTGTGCAAGGAGGGCCAGATGTACTCTAGAAACACCTGCGATACTTGATTACTGAGCTAAAAATTTCTAAGTAGGATACACACAAATTTCAAGGTACAAAGGGGAAATTCTTCCAGAAGAACCTGACAGCGTCACTTGGCAAACTGGTGGATGGTGTCAACAATACCACTGCGCGTTGTACCATCATATTTAAACTCAAGCTATCGGTGAAATCGACATCCTTACTATTAAAGCGCATACTCAAACTGTGCAGGGCCGGGGCCCAGCTAGAACAGGGAAGCACCAGGCGGTCCCGGGGGGCGTGGCCGCCTGGCAGACCACTCTCGAGGCAACACCATCCAACCCTTCTCTCAGCTGCGAGCTCCCAGCACCTGGACTGAGACGTGAGGCCAAAACTGTATGTAGAAAGCATACATATTTGGATCAACATCACTCAATGGATGTTAGTTCTTTTCTATTTTATAGTAAAACGACCTCAAATCAATACCACTACGTCTTTCTTTAAAACCTAGGAGTTTAGGGACACCTGGGTGGGCACAGCCGGTTAAGTGGCCAACTTTGGCTCAGGTCATGATCTCACGGTTCGGGAGTTCGAGCTCCACATCAGGCTCCGTGCTGAGAGCTCAGTCTGAAGCCTGCTTTGGATTCTGTGTCTCCTTCTCTGCTACTCTTCTGCTAGCACTCTGTCTCTCTCTCTCAAAAATAAACAAACATTAAAAAAAAATTTTAAACCAAGGAGTTTAGGGGAACCTTGGGTGGTTCAGTTGATTAAGTGTCCAACTCTTGGTTAGTTTCAGCTTAGGTCACGATCTCACAGTTTATCAATTTGATGCCCAAATTAGCATCCATGACAGCATGGAGCCTGCTTAGGATCCTCTCTCTTTTCCCCTCTCTCTGTCCCTCCCCTGCTCATGCTATGTCTCTCTCAAAATAAATAAAACTTTAAAAATTTTTTTTAAATAATAAAACCAAAGAGTTTTAATGTCTCAACTGTCCAAAAGATCTGGCAAGGCAGTAACATCTGTTCAGATGAGAGCGTCAAGGTGTGCTTCCAACATACAATCTCACACACACACTAGAAATGCTAATGAATCAAGGGGGCCGAAAACCCTGACTCAGTCATTTACTCTCATTACATTACTTCTACCAAAAACACCATACTTTGGCCGAAAAAAAAAAAGTTTAATATGTCTGTATTTTCTTTATTTTTAAGCTGTGTGATAATGCCCCAAGTTTTGCATCAAGATGAATTTCATATACAGCTGGCCCCCGACTCACGAAGGCCTGACTGCAGACGTTCTGATTTCACGACAGTGTGCAAGAGACACACGTTTAGCAGAGACCACACTTAGAATTTTGATTTGCTCTTTTTCTGGGCTAACCACAGGCAGTGGGATCTTGGCACAGAGCCATGGCTCCCAACGGGTGATCACCCGGCAAACAACGGATACAGTGACAATCACACTGTTTTCACTTTCAGTATAGAATTCAATACGTCGCACACACTGTATGTGTAATATACAATACATGAGACATTCAGCACTTTACTATAAAATAAGCTTCGTATTAGGTAATATTGCCCAACTGTAGGCTAACATTAAGTGTGCTGAGCACATTTAAGGTGAACCATGCTAAGCTGTGACGGTGGGTAGGCAGATGCATTAAATGCATTTTTTACTTGCTTTATTTTCAACTTATGACGGGCATACTGAGACATACCCCACCATAAGCCAAGGAAGAGTAGTATATAAAGTGCCTGGCACATAGTAAATGGTATAAAGGACAGCTTAAAAAACATATAAAAACTGGGGCGCCAGGGTGGCTCAGTCCATTAAGCATCCGACTTCAGCTCAGGTCATGATCTCACGGTTTGTGAGTTCGGGCCCCCTGTCGGGCTCTGTGCTGACAGCTTAGATAGAGCCTGGAACCTGCTTTGGATTCTGTATTTCCCTCTCTCTCTGCCCCTCTACCACTCACACTCGGTCTCTCTCTCGCGCTCAAAATAAACATTTAAAAAAATCAACATATAAGTAATTTCACATCTGATACAGTAATAGTTTCATCTCATTTTAAAGGCATATTTCATCAAAATCCTCATTTCAAAAGTATATATCTAGAATTAGTTTTAGTATTTTTTTTTTTCAGAAGATGGACATTAAAGACAGCCAACCTTCACACTGAAAGGAACTCTGGTCAGAAACTCCAATGTTGGTTGCAGTTACAAGTGTATTTACCACGTACTTCCCGTGCATCAGTTGGCTGGGATAACTCGGTTACCCATCACAATCACCCTGTGACTCCCCAGCACAGAAGCCGGCGTGAATGAAACGCAGTAGCAGGACGCAGCAGACACGCGGAGATGCAGCTGCCCTGACAGAAGGCCGGGAAACCGAGAACAGGTGCCCCGAGGGGCCGTGCCTGCCTCGGCGTCGGCGGCGGCCAGCCGCCCTCTCCCTTGACCTCTACCGACCCGCCTCGCGGCGCAGGCGGGGCCGGGACTGACCTTTATGGCGGCCTCCCTCAGGGCCTCCAGGCGCCGCCTGCTGCTCTCCTTCATGTTCACGACATCCCTGTAATCCCCCTGCAGGGCTCTCTGCAGTCCGTAGATGGCTTGGAACACTGAATTTTCACTTTCATTCAGCTCTTTTTGGAAAATTTCAAATGTGTGCACCTGGAAGAGTTTCTCCTCATCTGACAGGCTAACGTCTTTTTCTACCGCTCGGATTGCACTTTTCAGCTTGTTGAGAACCACCGCCTTTTGGCGAAGAAGCCCGGAGAGCTTTCTGCAGCTGTCGAGGACCCACTGCCTCCTCTGAGTGGCGGCTGCCGCTCTGCCTCGGTGTAATTTGATGGCATGTTTTGCTACCTCTTCATGTTCCGCAGCGTCTACTATCAAGCGAAGAAGTGGAAGCAACATCCAGAAATAATTTTTTTCAAATACCTTCATGATCCAATTTTAGAGGACAGGGCGAGGCTGTCCTAAGGTTTCTGCTCAGCTGAGCTTGCATTTCAGACACACATTTTCAGCTGAAAAAGAGATCGTCACATACAACTGAACAATGATTCACTGCCATTGAAGTCAGAGTTAAAGTATTAAATGATTACATTCAGAAAACTCTCACTTTCTTTGAAGATGTTATTTTTCCTAGATAAATATTAATACCTGAACTATTTATGATATTTTGATTTAAATCAAATACTATATGTTAAAGTATAAGGCCTGGTAAAGAGATTAAAAGTTACATCGAATTTAAAGACAATTTTTTTTCTTTTTTTTTCTTTTAAGTTTTTATTTATTTTTGATACAGAGAGAGACAGAGCATGAGAGGGGGAGGGGCAGAGAGAGAAGGAGACACAGAACAGGAAGCAGGCTCCAGGCTCTGAGCCAGCTGGCAGCACAGAGCCTGACGCGGGGCTCGAACCCACAAACGTGAGATCTGACCTGAGCCGAAGCCAGAGGCTTAACCGACTGAGCCACCCACGTGTCCCTAGACAATTTTTTTTAAAAGAAAACTCAGAGGGGTGCCTGGATGGCTCAGTCGGTTAAGTGTCCGACTTCAGCTCAGGTTCACGGTTTGTGGGTTCAAGCCCCGCATCTGGCTCTGTGCTGACAGGTAGCTCAGAGCCTGGAGCCTGTCTCTGGATTCTATGTCTCCCTCTCTCTCTGACCCTCCCCTGATCACACTGTCTCTCTCTGTCTCTCAAAAATAAATAAAAAAAACATTAAAAAATAAATAAAAATAAAATAAAACTCAGCTTCATGTATATATTAAATTTACTGTGTGCCAGAGACAAAAACCAATTCTACTTAAGGAAATCCTGTATTGGGGCACCTGGGTGGTTCAGTCAGTTAAGATCCAACTCTTGAGGTCAGCTCAGGTCATGATCCCAGAGTCAGGGGATGGAGCTCTGCGATGGGCTCTGTGCTGAGTGTGGAGCCTGCTTAGGATTCTCTCTCTGCTCCTCTCCCTGCCCAAGCTCTCTCTCTCTCTCTCTCTCTCTTAAAAAAAAAAAAAAAAGAAAAAAAGAAAAGAAAAAGAGGGTCCATGTATTAAAGGCCAGGAAACGCCATCAGCTCCCCTGTGACAGGTCAGTGAACCACCCGGAGGGAACGCACTCCACGTCATTTCTGAAATAAATCTGGCCGAGCCGCCACCAGGTTACTCTACTGTACTGTTTTCTTTACAAAATCATTTGGAATTCTGCCAAATTTCCGAAGTCACAGTCTAACGCTAACAAGATGTCAAACACAGAAGAAGAAAATCACGAATCACAACAATATCTGGATCACTAGGGTTTTAGTAAATGTACAAACATTTTCAATCTTCCAATTTCCGCCTCCTTCTCTTCCTCTTTTTAGAAAGCGCCAAGCACCTGCAAGCCTCTCCCGGCAGGTGAAGCACGGACAGGACCCCGACCGGGCCGAGGCCGCGGCTTCAGTGCGGGCAGCAGGGGGCGCTGCGGCGGCGTGTCCAGATCACACTCGGAGAACTGGGCCGCGTCTTCTAGGTGGGGGGGGTGATCAAGGAGCGGTACAAGCTGTGTCAGCAAGGTCACCAGGAAGGAATGACCCCAAAGGCAGGAAAATATAGAGCAAAGAAGGAAGAAGTAATAAACACAGACAGGCAAGAACGACACACCCTAAAAAGCAACCACTGCACCTAGCAACCAGATCCCCGGGCACAAGCAGTTATGTGAGAAAAGAAAAAACCATGTGGTAGCTCAGTCATTTCAGCATCTGACACTTGGACTTCAGCTCAGGTCATGATCGCACAGTCCGTGGGTTCGAGCCCCCGAGCTGGGCTCTGCACTGATGGAGCTGAGCCTCCTTGGGATTCTCTCCACCCCTCCCCCACATGCTCTCCTGTGTGCTCGCTCTCCAAAGTAAACATTAAAAAAAGAAAAAAGAAAAAAAACCTACCATTTACACAAGACTTACAGTTTAAAGAAAACAAAATATTAGGGGCACCTGGGGGGTTCAGTCAGTTGAGCATCCGACTTTGGCTCAGGTCATGATCTGAGCATTCGTGGGTTCAAGCCCTACGTCGGGCTCTGTGCTGACAGCTCAGGGCCTGGAACCTGCTTTGGATTCTGTGTCTCCCACTCCTTCTGCCCCTCCCCCACTTGGTCTCTCTCTCTCTCTCTCTCTCAAAAATGAATAAATGTTAAAAAATATTAAAGAAAACAAACTATCAATATAAACTAATCATTAATAGGAGCATCCCATGGATTTTCATGTCGAATGTACCAGAATTTCCCCTCCCTGGGGACTTGTTTACTAAAACAAGTATCTATACCTCAGTTTTACTAGTATCCCAATTCTAACAAGTTTATTCTGGTTTCTCAGGCAAAGGAGACCTAACGCAGAAAGAGTAAGAGTGTGGCATACTGAGACAGAAAATTCTGACCAAACCAAAAATCAAGCCAATATAAAGTGGAGACAAAACAGAGCTTCTGAAAAACCAGCCCAAGAACCCCACGAAGACCAGCAGCCCAGGGAGTCTGGTGAGGGGTGAGCTACGCCCTTCCGCAGACGCCAACACCACCACTAGTGGAAGACAGCAGGGAAACTGTCCATCAAAAGTCACTAAGAAAAAAACTACATTCTACCTCAATATTCTGGTTATAAAGTCAGGAAACTGTTCATTTTTCGATACACTGGTTTGTAATGTCACAGAGAATTCACTTAGCTACAATAGTTCACTTTCCCCCCTAACTTGTTAGGATAAACAAGAACACGATGTCTAAATTACCCAACTTTATGTTACAATTCTCTTTAACGTGTATTTAGAGAATGCACACGCGTGCAATGGGGTAGGGGAGGAGGGCGGGGCAGAGAGAGCCGGAGGGAGGTAATCCCAAGCAGGTTCTCTGCTGCCCCTGCAGAGGCGGGACTCGGTACCACAAATCTCAAGAACATGACCTGAATGGAAATCAGCAGTCCAACGGCCACCCCACCCAAGTGCCCGTTTGTTACAGCTTTAGTACAACTTTAAGTCAACGTTACCACCTTAAAAACAAATAAAGGATGACCTAATCAGAGTAATACCTAGCAAGACAGTTAATGTTATTTTAATGACTCATTTCACTGCTGAACTTCTATTGTTTCAGAGGAGAGAAAGAATTCAGTGGTGAGAAGTGCATGCTTTTTCAGTATTTTCAGAACCAAGACAGAAACTTCTAATGCTTTGTTGATGTTTCCCATTTTCCCTAAAAGATGTCAAAAAACTGTTCTTTTATGGGTTTCAAACGTCAGACGAATAACCTGTCACACAGTCTGTGTGTGAACAACAAACACCCCTTCATTCATGTCCGGTTCCTTCCTCAACCAAATTCCTGATGCAAACAGTTACAACTCTACCCTATGACACATGAGGGACATTAATTTTTATGAGAAATTATTGAGAATTTTAACTGTGGTAATACTAATATTTCCATTAAAATAAGCTTAAGTCATGGACGTGTAGATGTGACACTGAAATTATTTATAGACTCTGAAAATAGGAATCACTTTTTCAGAAGTTCATTTCATCTTACCTTCAAACTTGGCTACCAAATCCTATGAACTACTAAACTGTAGCATACGTTTTCTTGAGTAAATAATAAACAGTTTTAGTTATAGTGTTATTTTATTATTGCTTTTAATTATAAAAGAGACACTTTGAATTTATTGTATTTTTACAACGAATTCTTAGACTTTCTATACCTTGATTCACTAACACAACCTGAGTGGGCCTCAAGGCCGCGAGGAGAGCCTATCACACACACCCTACAACCCCATGTACACAACACTGTTCAGTGACAAGCTGCAGACACGGAGGACAGACAGCGGCAGTCAGGGAAGGGGGAGGAGGGACCCTGTGGGATGGAAACGGTCTGCGTCTTGACAGTGCTGGTGGCCGCAGGAATCGACACGTGACAGTGGCAGGTCTGAGCACCCACGAGTGCGTGTAAAACGTGGCAACCGAGTCAGATGCATGGATCAAATCAATGCTGTCTTCTGCTTGGCCTGTATTTTTTTTTTATCAGAAGCTTCTACTGGGGAAATCTGGGTGAAGGATCTATAGGATTTCTCTGTATTATTTCTTATAACTGTGTATCAATCTATATTCATTTCAAAATAAAGTTTTAAAAATTCAGCACCAAATGCTTACTATTTCCCATTAAACCGACACTTCTTCTACTGTAAACTAAGAAATGCCCCAAACTAGAGCCAAAGACGTCTCTGCTACAGTAAAACCCCATGTTACCTTTCATTTACAGCAACAACACAATCAGTACTTGGAATATGACCCATCCCCAACGTGTCTATTTACACGTATTTCAACACTAATTAAAACATGTCACGGAGCGCCTGGGGGGCTCAGTCGGTTGAGCATCTGACTTCAGCTCAGGTCAGGATCTCCCAGCCGTGAGTTTAAGCCCCACATCAGGCTCTGCTGGCAGCCCAGAGCCCACTTCAGGTTCTCTGTCTCCTTCTCTCTCTGCCCCTCGAACCCGCAACAATGAACATTTAAACAAAAAAATAAAAATATATCTCCACAGCTTTGCCAAATTTCTTTTCTTTACTTTTTAGAGAGAGCGAGAACAGGGAGGGCAGAGGGAGAGACAGAGGATCCGAAGCAGGCTCCGTGCCCAGCGCAGAGCCCAACATGAGGGTTCAATCTCATGACCATGAGAGCACGACCTGAGCCAAAATCAAGAGCCGAGAGGCTTAACCACCTGAGCCACCCAGGCGCCCTGCTTTGCCAAACTTCTAACAGGTTTTGCTTACTTTGGTAAATGCAGAACAGGATTCCCATAACTTAGCTTAAAATTGATGAGACTACTTAAGAAGAAAAATATTTAATAAACGTCTTAAGTGATTTAAAATAAAAGGCAAATGGGTTTACCATTAAGCCCATTCAAAAAACTTCCAATAGTTAAAAAAATTTTTTTAATGTTTAATTATTTTTGAGAGAGAGAGACAGCACGTGAGTGGGAGAGAGGCAGAGCGAGAGGGAGACATAGACTTGGAAGCAGGCTCCAGGCTCTGAGCTGTCAGCACAGTAAGAGGTGCGATCATGACCTGAGCCAAACTCAGACGCTTTAACTAAGCCAGCCAGGCGCCCCAAAAACCTTCCAATTTTTAACTCCTCGTCATATTATACAAAAATCACATTACTCTTATTCTATTAAAAACGTTCAGAAATTCAGAAATGTCACGTTATTTATTGGATTAAAAACTCAAGAGCCAAGCGCAGTAACGCGGCCTAAGACTCGCCTTTCTCGCCCGTGTAGACTCTCTCCCTAAACCTCTACCTCTGGGCGCGGGAGGACCGCGGGGCGTGCAGAGGGCCTGTCCCCTTAGACATCTGCTCTTGGGACCCACAGAACCCAGCAGCCCTGAGGCCACTGAAGGCCCTGCAGGGAACACGGAGGCAGGGGGGAGCAGAAGGAAGAGCAACGCCTCTACTTTGTCCAGTTTTCTACACAGGCCACAATTTGAAAACCTCATGGCTCTGCCTCTCAGCCTTCTCCTCACCTGCAGCCACAGACCCACTGTCTCCAATTTTCTGGATCGAACTGCTGAGAAAATCAAGCTTCTTCAGCCGACTAGGACAGCAGCCATGGTCTGCGGGGCGAGGCCGGCCCCGTCAGGCTCCAACGCAACTCGTTAGAAGGACCTCCGCCCCCCGCACTCCGAACCAGCCCTCCTCCGAACCAGCCCTCCTCCGAACCAGCCCTCCGTATGCAGGACTGACCTGGCCCCAAACGCAGTGCCTGGCGCTGTGTGCGGGAGATTCCAGAGCGCGCAGCGTGGGTGTGGCAGGAACAGCGTTAAGGAGTCCGATCCTGGTTACAGAGCTTGTTCTGAAAAAGGAAAATAGAAGGGTGAGTTGTAGGAAATGGTGTAAAGTCAGAATTTCTTTGTGATACCAGCAACACTTCAGTGCAACACAGTACATGAACAGAGGTGTCTGTGGAAAGGTCTTAGGAAGCAAACTCCCCAATATAAATAAAGTACTTCAATCTAACTTGTGGAAAATTTAACTTAAAAACCTTATTTTATTTTTTAATAACTTACATAAACTTATATCCAAGTTAGCATATAGTGCAACAACGATTTCAGGAATAGATTCCTCAATGTTCCTTACCCACTTACTCCGTCCTCCCTCCCACAACCCCTCCAGCAACCCTCTGTTTTCTAGATTTAAGAGTCTCTTAGGTTTTGTCCCCCTCCCTGTTTTTATATTATTTTTGCTTCCCTTCCCTTATGTTCATCAGTTTTGTACCTTAAAGTCCTCATATGAGTGAAGTCATATATTTGTTTTTCTCTGACTGATTCATTTCACTTAGCATAATACCCTCCAGTTCCATACACATCGTTGCAAATAGCAAGATTTCATTCTTTTTGACAGCCAAGTAATACCCATGCGTATATATGTATACATACGCATCTTTACCCATTCATCTGTCGATGGACATTTGGGCTCTTTCCATACTTTGGCTATTGCTGATAGCGCTGCTATAAACTTGGGGTGCATGCGCCCCTTCGAAACAGCACCCCCATAACCTCTGGCTAAATACCCGGTAGTGCAATTGCTGGGTCGTAGGGTAGTTCTAGTTTTAATGTCTTGAGGAAACCCCACGCTGCTTCCCAGAGCGGCGGCACCAGCCTGCACTCCCACCAGCCGTGCAGAAGGGACCCTCCTTCTCCGCGTCCTCGCCAACGTCTGTTGTCGCCTGAGTTGTTAATATTGGCCATTCTGACAGGTGTGAGGTGGTAGCTCGTTGTGGTTTTGATTTGTATTTCCCTGATGATGGGTGACGTTGAGCAGTTTTTCACATGTCAGTTGGCCATCTGGATGTCTTCTTTGGAGAAGTGTCTATTCATGTCTTTTGCCCATTTCTTCACTGGATTATTCAGTTTTTGGGTGTTGAGTTTGATAAGTTTTTTATAGATTTTGGATACTAACCCTTTATCGGATATGTCGTTTGCAAATATCTTCTCTCATTCCATCGGTTGCCTTTTAGTTTTGCTGTTTCCTTCACTTGTACAAAAGCTCTCTATTTGGATGAGGTCCCAATAGTTCATTTTTGCTTTTGTATCCCTTGCCTCTGAAGACATGTCAAGTAAAAAGCTGCTATGGCCCAGATCAAAGAGATTTTTGCCTGCTTTCTCTTCTAGGATTTTAATGGCTTCCTGTCTTACATTCAGGTCTTTCATCCATTTTGGGTTTATTTTTGTGTATGGTGTACGAAAGTGGTCCAGGTTCATTCATCTGCATGTCGCTGTCCAGTTTTCCCAGCACCATTTGCTCAAGAAACTGTGTTTCTTTCATTGGATACTCTTTCCTGCTTTGTCAAAGATGAGTTGGCCATATGTTTCTGGGTCCATTTTTGGGTTCTCCGTTCTGTTCCATTGATCTGAGTGTCTGTTTTTGTGCCAATACCATACTGTCTTGATGATTACAGCTTTGTAATATAGCTTGGAGTCCTGGATTGTGATGCCTCCAGCTTTGGTTTTCTTGTTTAAGATTGCTTTGGCTATTTGAGGTCTTTTCAGGTCCCATACAAATTTCAGGATTGTTTGTCCTAGATCTATTAAGAATGCTGGTATTATTTTGATGGGGTTTGCAAAAACCGTATCTTAAATGTGAACAAATTAAGTGATAAAAGCATAATTCCTAAAAGATAAAATTCCCATAATCTTATAAATACAAGTTCCAGATGCATATCTAATTAGAAAAAGAAAGAATGAGTTACAAAAGGGAGAGAGGAAGGAAAGACAAAGAAGGAAAATTCCTAAGGATATTAAGAAACTTTAAAGCACTAATGTTAACTCAACTACAAAAACCATGTATTCTGTGAAGTTATCCAACCCTTGATGTACTAGGTCTTAAAAAGTTGACATTAAAAAAACTTGGGGGGGCGTCTGGGTGGCTCAGTCGGTTGGACGTCCGGCTTCAGCTCAGGTCATGATCTCACGGTTCGTGGGTTCAAGCCCCGCATCGGGCTCTGTGCTGACAGTTCAGAGCCTGGAGCCTGCTTCAGATTCTGTGTCTCCCTCTCTCTCTGCCCTTCCCTGATCACACTGTCTCTCTCTGTCTCTCAAAAATAAATAAATGTTAAAAAAAAATTTTTTTAATAAAAAAACTTGGAACCAATAAGACACTCTGATCCAAAGAATGATCAGAAAAATGTTTAAACAGGAAAAGGCTGAGCTACTTTATACCCTAGATTATTATACATTCCCAAAGGGGGTTCAACCACTATTTATGTTTACTCAGGTGCTATCAAGCAAGATCCAAAAAGAACCCTGAGCCGGAGCCTGTGAAGGTCAGAGGTCAGCTCCCTGCACTTGCTCTTTCTCTGGCACCAGAAGGCAGGCCCAAGCTAAGGGGGACTGGAGAAGGGGAGCGCCAGCCGGCACCCTCCCACCACCGGGTAGGAGTCAGCTGACCTCCACTGGCACCCCCCAGATGACGTCCAGGGACGACGAGCCGGCCTCTGCAACCCAGCCCTCAGGGGGTCTCACCTCCCTCTCCCGGGAGGCGGAGGGCTGGTGGGGAGGCACGACGGCGGCAGGACCCGTCTCCCATCAACTAGCCCCCCCCGTAAGAACTGTAGAGCCTCTCCTTGGGGAACCTATGAACGCACACGGGTGTTTATCCGTTTACTTTAAAAGCCTCCCCACTTTCACCCATAAACTTTAAGTCACGTTGGTGCAAAAGACTACACATCGCACCACTGTCCCGCCCAGAGCCTCCGGAACGACCGCCAGGGCCCCCGTCTGTAGAAACTGTCTTCCTCCACGCACCACGCAGACACGCAGCGGCAGAAATGGAGACCGGGGCTCAGGAACCGAGGGGCTGCTCTGAGAGAAGCCTCGGCAGGCGAGGAAAGGAGACCCCGGAGGCAGCCCCCGCCACGAGGCAGGAAAAACGGACGAGGAAGCCGGGAGAGGGGACACCCTCGGGAAGGGAGGGGAAAGAGACCGGAGAGGGAGACCCCCGGGTGGGAGGCCCGGGAAGGAGACCCAGGGAGGGAGATCCCGGAAACAGAGACCGAGGAGGACAAAGAGACCGAGGAAGGGGGTCCCCGGAAGGGGAGACCCCTACGAGGGCGCCCCGAGGCCCGGCGCCTCGCGCGCGAACCGCGAGCAGCGCTCACCTGGACCCCGCCCGACAGCGGTGCGTCTCGGGCCCGGCTTTCCAGCGCTGCGAGCCAAGGAGCGGACGGGGACGCGCCTTACCCGCATCCCTCTCAGGAGGCAGGCCCGCCTCGAGGGCGGTGACCGGGACAAGGACGCAGTCGAGCCCGGGGAGGGCCTTGGCTGCCCGTCGCCCTTTCAGGAGCGCCGCCGCGGCGGACGCTGCCCAGACCTAGACGCGTCCCCCTGAGGAGGGCGGAGCCTAGGTCCCGACGGCCCCGGCGGCGCAGTGCACGTCGGGATTTGTAGGACGGGACGGCCTGAGTCCGATCGGCCCCCGGACGGCGCAGTGCACGTCGGGATTTGTAGGACAGGGCCTGCCTGGGTCCCGTCGGCCCCCGGGCGGCGCAGTACCGGTCTGTGGCGGGAGCGACGCCCGCGAGTTACATGGTCGTCGGGCGGCGCTGTGCACGTAGGAGTGATGAGGAAGCGCGGGAGGTGGGGTCCCGTGGGCCTCGGGGCGTCGCGGAG
Organism: Helogale parvula; assembly: GCA_004023845.1. Taxonomy (NCBI): domain Eukaryota; kingdom Metazoa; phylum Chordata; class Mammalia; order Carnivora; family Herpestidae; genus Helogale; species Helogale parvula. The sequence continues at coordinate 18,244 of PJEM01012044.1, forward strand.
CACGCTGGGGAGGGGCGGGGCCTGGGAGGGTCGTAGGCCCCTGGGAAGCCCGGTGCACGCCGGGAGATGGAGTTCTCCTGGCAGGACCTGTCGCCTGCCCCTGCGCCCCTTCCCAGGCGAGTGTCCCGGGAGCGAACGCCGAGGACGAGGGCAGTGCGGCCGGGCCGGGGTGCCTGCGCAGCCGGCCTGAGCCGGCAAGAAGCTGGGGAGCGCCGGGGAGAATGGTAGGTGGCCCGCAGTGTCTCCTCCCGCCGGGCCCCTTCTGAGTACCCGGGGGCCGGGAGGCGGGGGCCGGAGTCGGGGGACCTGGGAGGGCCGGCAGTCGGGGGGGGCCGGGACCGGGGAGCACCAGGGCCGGGGACCAGGGGGCGGGGTCCGGGGAGCGTCGGGGGCCTTGGGGCTGGGGGTCTGGGGGCTCTGGGCGCAAAGGTCACGGGGGCGGTGGGGTCGCCGCTGGGCCTCGGGTCCTGGGGGCTCTGCGGGGAGACACGCATCTCTGACGAAATGGATGCACCGAGCGAGCAAGGGACTGAACTTCAGCGGAAACACGAGCAGCAGGACCTTTGGGGCAAAGTAGCAACTTGTCCAGCGATGAAGCGGGAAGGTAGTGCTTTGGGGCAGGAGCACGAATCCAGTGTGGCTGGCAGGTGGCCCTGAGAGTCAAGAAGGGGAGCACTGCTGGAGGGGTGTAGTATATCCAGGAGCTAATGGGGGAGCCATAGAAGGTTTTTGAGAAGGCGAGGTGTGTGTGATGTGATCGCGCTTGTGTCTTGACGAGAGGAGAGGAGGAATTGGATCAGAGGGCTCACGACTGCAGGGGTGACCGACTAGGAAGCTGTTGTAATAATCTAGGCGGGAAGAGCTGAGGACTTACAGCAAAGGTTTTGTGTAGGAATGAGAAGGATGAGAAGAGGGGGCGGGAGGTCCTTCACAGAGCTGTTCCGAGGGGGTGGTGATATTATTGACCAAAGTAGGGACTGTAGAAGCAAGAGCAGGCTCCTGCGGGAAATCAGTGCAGTAATGACGAAAGGAGAGAGGACGCTCCTCGGTTGGTTGGTTGGAGACACAGACGTGCAGCTCAGGAGAGGGGCTTCTGGAAATACACGCCTGTTTTGAAATGTAGTGGAAACCAGGGTAGTTCAATCAACACAGAGGTTTCTCTGTGCAAGGAAGGTCGTGTACAAGGTGCTGGGGGCTTGATGGGGAGCAGACACACACGGGTTTGGTACTCACGGAGCAGGTGTCCTAGCGGGGAGACAGGCACGACCACTTTGTTACAGTTGGAATAAGCGCTGGGGAGAGCCACAGGTTCTGGGGAGGCATGGGGTGGCGGGCGGAGTGATGCCGGATGGGGGGCGGGACGACTTTGCCAGGGTAATAGGAACTAATGCCATGTGGGCTGAATTCTCCAGACTGAGCGATGTGGGAAGGACAGCCAGACGGACTCTGGGCAGATGAACAAGGTAGGTGGCGGGTGAGGGTAAGTGCCAGCGATCGGCAGATGCGGCTGGCTCCGGAAGGTACAGCGCTGGGGGAAGGTGGCCTGTGGGAGGCCGCTGAGGTTGTGCAGGGTCTTCGGGGGCACAGGAAGAAAATGTTACCTTTTGTCCTGATGGTAGTGGGAGGCCAGTCAAAGGGTTTCAAACAGGAGGAAGATGGTTTGGGAGGAATGTGTACAGCGAAGAGCAGACAGAGGGCAGAACTAGGGGCAAAAGGAGCACAGACGGAAACTAAGAAGGGCCGGTCCGAGAAACCAGACTGAGAGAGTTGGCTCAGAAACCAAGAGGGAGCACGGTCAGCAGTGCGGCTGGAAGTTTCTGGACGACCCTGGTGGCGCAGCTGCACGGCCCTGGCAGGAGGAGGGAGAAGGGGAGGGCAGGAGCCCAGTGGGCCGGCCGTGGGCAGGATCAGAGCCTGTGTAGGAGGCCTGCACAGCTCCTGCACTGGGTGGAGGTCCAAGAGTGTATGAGGGGACGCTTGATTTTCACCTCACCCCTAGCCTTCTGTATCCCGAAACGGAAAACCGGAGGGCGTGTATGTGATTAGTCTGACCCGTGCGGTTGCCCTGGCCGCCCCTGGGAAGTCGGCCCTCACTGAAGATTTGGTCGTGTAAGGCTCTACGAAAGGGCATTGCAAGAATAGCCTTTTTTCATTTTGTATATGGGCGACCTTGGTGCCCAAATCATGTAAGTGGTTTTTTTCAAAGTCACGGTTAAAATGTTTTAGATTGTATCTACAGTTTAGAGATTTTATTTGATTTTTTTTACTGGATTGTCCATATTTTTATTTCAAGAATTTTGTGTTTGGGGCACCTGGCTGGCTCAGTCAGTTAAGCATCTGACTCTTGATCTCGGCTCAGGTCATGATCTCACAGTTTACAAGTTCGAGCCCCACGTTGGGCTCTGCACTGACGACGCAGAGCCTCCTTGGGATTCTGTCTCTCCCTCTTTTGGCCACTCCCACAATTGTACACGTGGGCATGTGCTCTCAAAATAAATAAACATTAAAAAAAAAGAAGTTTGTGTATTTTAACAAAGTAAGACAATTGAACTTACACCTCCCTCCCCACACACACTTAAAAGTAGAATTTAATTTAATTTCTTTGATGTAGTAAGCCTCAGTGGAGGCAATCAGAGCTTGAAGGATGGGCCCTGGTCCTGCCAATTTATAGGCCTTTATTAATTTTACATGGATTTAGCCTGTCCTAATGGATCCAGAGTTTGCTTCTTTCCCCTGTAATTTTTCAGTTTATGAGTTTTTTTCTTTCTAGAAAGCTTTATGACAATTCCTTTTTTGACGCATTCCCATTTGAGTCTCTTAGGTCCTTTTGGACCTGAAGCATGCATAGGCTTTATTCTTACCTCCTGATTATTGCTTTAATCTCCATTATTTTATGGAGAAACGTGCGAGGGGTAACACCAGATTGCATATTTGTTGACAATCCGCTTTCGTTTTATTGCAGCCACAGGCTTACTGGCTGAGCTGAGACCTGTGACCGCTGCTGCTCTTCCAAAGCCAGCACCTCAGTGCCGCCCTGAGGCGCGGGGCGGTGGGGTCTGACCTGTGAGGCCCTGGGATCCATCGAGGAGGGCTCTGTTTGTTTATCTCCCCACTTGGCAACTCACATGGTAACAGTTCAAGCCCCGTCGCCTGGCTGGGGCCCGTACCTGCCTGTGTCTCTTTGTGGAGATTTCAGAGAGAGGTCTCCTTTACGCTGTTGCTGTAACCATTCTGTCCCGTATCAGGAGAAGCTTCAAGAAGTGATTACCAGGAAAAGTACCTCAAGATCAAACATCAAATCTTCCAGGCGTCTGACGACATTTACCTGGCACAGACCCATCAACCAGGTAATGCAGGTGGACTAATTCAGTCACCTTCCAGTGCGTTGCTCTGTTGAAAAGTCTTGGCGGTTCTATGAGGACTATGTGGAAATTTTGTTTTCACGTTTCAGCTCCGAAACATGCCATCCCCCTCAGAGAAAACCCTGTGCCGATGAACAGTCGCTCCCCACTCCCCCAGTCCCTGGGAACCGCCTGTCTGCTTTCTGTCTCTGGATCTGCCCCTCTGGACGCTTCATACACGCGAATCACACAACTCACAACGTGCGGCCTTTCACGTCTGACTTCTTTTACTCGGTGTACAGCTTTCGAGGTTCATCCACGTCGCGTGTATCAGTAATTGTTCCTTTTCATGGCCGGAGCTCACGGTATGTGTACAACGAATTTTATTTTACAGCCGTGACGGAATTTTAAAATGCAACACTGATGGCGATGAACACGATACAGATGTCACAAGCATTGCGAGGGATGCCCCGGGTGGGGACACGCGTCTGTCTCCAGTGTAGTTTCAGAGGGAGCCCTGGGCTCTGTCCACCCTCCCCTGGGGGGCCCATCGCCTTCAAAACAGATGCTGCCTTACCTTCTGTCAGCTTACTGACAAAGCGTAGGGGGCCCGCCCTCACTTAGCTAAATTTGATCTTAACCAGAAAATATGACCTCAAGCTTTATGTCTAGTTTTTTCCAGTGGCTCAATTTCAGGAAGTAGCATACAGTGTATTCCCGACTCTAGATCGGGATTAGAAACCATAGCCCACAGGAACGCTGCCTGTGTGTGAATAAAGTTTTATTGGTGCACAGCATGTCCATCATCCACACCCAGCAGAGCTGAGTAGCTGCTGCAGAGGCCAGCGGCCCCGGATGTAGCTCCCTGGGCCTTGTAACGTGAGTTTCACCTTCCCTGTCCCTCTGAGGAACCAATAGATAGGCTCCGGTGGTGTGGGGAAACCCCGAAATTTTATGCAAAACCACGTGCTTTGCTGGAGAGACAACCTGGATTTTCACCAAATTCCAGAATGGACCCAACACCCCAAGTCATCAATAGTCTTTGTTCAAAGTAGCCAAAAGGCCGGTGCCCCGTGCGACGCTGGATCAGCAGTTCTCAGACTTGTTAGTTCCGGTCCCCTGTGCGCTTTAAGGAGTTGGGGCGCCTGGTGGCTCAGTCGGTTGAGCGTCCAACTTCAGCCAAGGTCATAATCCCCTAGTTCATGAGTTTGAGCCCGTCATCGGGCTCTCTGCTGTCAGCAAGGAGCCTGCTTTGGACCCTCTGTCCGCACCTACTTTGCTCCGGCCCCTTCCCCACTGGTGCTCTGTGTGTCTCTCTCCCTTTCTCAAAAATAAACAAAAATTACTGGACCCCCAGAGAGCTTTTGTTTATATAGTTGTAACTACCAGTATTCGTTGTATTAGAAATCACAATGAAAGGTTTTAAATATTTGTGTATTTTAAAATAACAATAATCAGCCTGTTGCATATTTATGCTACACTTCTGCAAGAATTGCAGGTCACGTGGCCTCTGCTTCACCGCAGTGGGAGCGAGGGAAGCGGGTGACGACTTGGGGCCGTTGGGAGAACCCTTCTGTCCTGGTGGAGCCCCTGTGTGGTCTTGAGCTCTGGGCTGCCCAGACCGTGTCTGGGGAGCGGTGTTTGAACCGGCCCACGTCATTCTGCTGACCTGCGCTCTGCCCTCCTGGCTTCAGCGTGCAGGGAGGGACGCCAGACAGCTCTGGCCGCCGCACCGGTTACCCTTGGCCTTGGGGGAGGAGTTGGTCTGACACAAAGAGCACACGCTGCAGTCACCCTTCCGGGAGCTGCCGCAGGGGCCACTCTTTCGGGTTTCAGTGTCAGGAGGAGCCGGGCGGCTGCTGGGCCACTGGTAGGTTTTTAAATCTTAGAAAACAGATTTCCTAACTAATCCTGTTTTCTTCTGTGTTTGGCGGGCCAGGAGGCTCCGAGCCGACTTTCAGCCTGCTTCCAGCCCTCGTGTCCGGTGCGCAGTCGGAGTCTCATCTCTGACTCTCCTTTTGCCCTCCTCAGTTTCCCCAGCTCCGTGTTGTGATTACACTTGCGGATTTCCGTAAGGCGTAACTTCTCCTGTGTGTTTTTATAATCCGTCTCCTCCTTTTTTGCACAAGATAGAATATCAGCCCTTTTTCGCTCAACATCGAGTATCAGCCCTTTTATGTGAAACTCTTCCCTTCGTGTTACTTTGTAAAGCATTTGCATCCAGTAGATCATAGAGTCTGTGTTAGTTTACAGAAAGTAACGATTCACTTTCAAATCTGAAGTCCTCTTCATCAGGTTACCTTAGATGAGTAGAAGGCTAGCGTCCCAGTCTGGAAGGCTAGCTGCTATTTTGTTTCCTTACACACTATATATAGTGCAGTTACTGGCCGGCCTGTTATTTACTGCCTGCCCAGCCTCTGCCCTGTGTTCCCGCGTTATTTCTGGCTCGGGGACACAGAGATGTTTGTGATTCTCGTTATTTCATTTAGTCGTAACGGGCTTTTCATGGCCACTTTTAGAACTTTTGTAAGTTATACCTAACACTATTCTTAGTTACTTGTAAATGTTTTCATCAGTGTGTCTCTGCTGATTTTAAACTGGGAAAAACCTAAAACAACGATGCTTCCAAACCGTGCAGCCCTCATTAGAGCCTGAACTTAATTGGGGCTAAAGAGGACCCTGTACATGGGCCGCATGTGGTCCTGCCTGGGGTCAGACACCCAGCCTCACTCCATCAGAGGGCCACAAGTGTGGAAAAGAACGATTTTCCTAAGCTACCCGGGGGGGGGGGGGGGGAATAAAGGGTTTTATGCAAATTGAAGTGGTTAGAGATTAAAATGTATTTTGTATAAAATGCGGGTTCTCACAGTCATTTGAAGGTTACACTCTGCATATTTGTCACCAGATAGGTGCAGCCATCCCAGTTTCCGGGGGATGGTGGCGTCTTCCTGACCGAGGAGGGGGGTGAGGCTGCGGTCCGGGGCCTGCAGGGAAGCGGCGCCAGGAGGAGCCCCGCAGCCCGGGGACAGTGCCGGCGGCCACCGTGGGAAACCGAAGCCGAGCCGCGGGCCGGCTGCCCGGCCTTCCTGCTGCTTTCGCGTCCCAGGGTGTGCACTTAAGCCGTCTCCGAGGGCCAAGGTCCGCAGCCTGTGGCGTTTCGTCAGGCCGGCCGGAGCCGGGCCACGCACTGCAGAGCACGGGCGGGGAGAGGCCCGCGCTGGCCACGCCGACCCCCTGCGAGCCCCCTGTCAGCGCGCAGGCCCCATGAGGAGCGCGGTGGACGGGAGGAAGCTGGAGCAGCTGTACGCCAGGTACAGAGGTAAGGGTGGCCGCGGGCACGGGGTCACGGGACCCTCCTGCGCCGCACGGGAGCCCGGCCACCGCCGGGGCAGGGTCCGCAGACTGAGCGTCGGGGCTCCCCCAGGCTCCCCCTCCAGTGGCGGGCAGAGAGCGCTGTGCACTAGCAGGTGCGGCGCGGTGTCCCTGCTGTGACCTGGCACCCTGGGGGCGAGGAGGCTGTGGAAGAGCAGGACCAACTCCTGGAGGAAAAACGTCCTCTCTGTGCTCACACTGTGTGGCCGGGTGGTGGCCTGGCTGTTGAGGAGGCTCCAGGGCAGCTCCTGGCAGAGAGGCTTTGTGTTGCAGACTGGGGACAGTGGGGTGTTAGGGACACCAGCACTTAGAGCCGCACCCCCTGTGCAGATTCGGTCACGCTGCCGAGGTCTGGCCACGGGTCTGTGCACGTCCAGACGGCTCAGCAGCCTTTCAGACTCCGTATGGGGTGTCAGTCCACACTGTCGTCACGGGCAGCCACTGATTAAGAGCTGACTTACTTTTCCTTTCTAGCAGTTTCTAAGGTTACTCTTGTATTTCTGAAACTTAAAAAAAACACAAACACTCATTTAAACAAATATTAATTTAAGGGCATCTGGGTGGCTCACTCGTTGGGCACCCAGCTTCGGCTCAGGTCATGATCTCGCAGTTCGTGGGTTCGAGCCCCATGTCGGGCTCCGTGCTGACAGCTGGGAACCTGGAGCTGCTTCGGCTTCTGTGTCTCCCTCTCTCTCCGCCCCTCTGCCACTGGTGCTCGGTCTCTCTCTGTCTCTCAAAAATAAATGAAACAAAAAATTTTAAGCAAGTATTAACCATAACGGAATAACTCCCTTGGCTTTCAATTGTCGTTTACACGTTATTTTCATGTTTTACTTTTGAAAATACCGTATGTGTATTTTAATCTATTTAGATCAGAAAACATCAAAAACTGCATTTTTTTTTTAATCCTGGCACAGAAACGTACTTTGTGGTAGTAAAACGAGATTTGTACTTGAAAACTGAATGTTGGCTGTAAACGTGAGAAGCCATCGCTTCGGATGAGCTGTGATGTGCTCCGAGTAACTTGGGCCGCGGTGGCCATGGGGCTCGCCTTGCAGATGTCTGTCCCCCGCCTGTGCGCCGCACCACCCTGGGAGGGCTCTTCTGTAGTCAAGACCTCGCCTTGGCCCCTCTTGCGGTTCCGGGCAGTTCGGTGCACACGGGGACCGATCGCTGTGGCTCCGGGACCGCCGACGGATACAACGGGTACCACGGAGTCAGGACCGACGTCCATACGTGGACGGGCCTCCCAGAGGGACATGGAAATAGTCCATGTCGCTGCGGGTGAACGGAATGAGGGGAGGGCAGCACAGGCCCCCTGTGCCCTCGCCCGGGGCCCTGGCGCGCGGGGAGCGATGGCCAGGAAGGGGTGAGGACCAGGAGCGCCGGGGACCGCCGCGCCGCCTTCACACGGGACAGCGGGGCAGGGAGGAAGCCTGGGCCTTCGCTTGTTGGGTTCACAGCATGTATTTTCCTTTGTTTTCTTTTTTTAAACTTTCATTTTATTTCATTTCATTTCAATAACAACAGGTCCATAAAAATGTAGTGTATAATACTGAGGTGACCAAAGCTGAGTTTTGTACCGTGGGAGGAAAGTTTGTCACACTTAATCTTCGTCGGAGCAAAGAAGCTACAGATTTTCTCGTTGTGCCTTGCGAACCCGTAGAACTAACACACGCGTTGTGGCGGCATCTCACTGTAATTACTAGACCCGGTTTGGGGAGGTCTTACTGAGATTTTTCTAGTAGATTTTACTAGATTTTCTGATTAAGAAATGCTAAGGTCCTTAATTTCATTTCTAATCCAGAAATGGGGAAATTCAGGGAGTCCTGAATTTCTAAGCTGTTAAATGTGGATGCATGAACTAAATGATTTTGAAAACTAAATACTGTATAGTAGCATTAAAATTATAGCAAATGAAATCACTTTAAAAAGAGAAACATCAGTTTCACTATTGCTTTGGCAGGGTTGGAGTAAAAACATAATATTTAAAAAAAAATTTTTTTAGGGGCACCTGGTTGGCTCAGTCTGTGAAGCATCCGGCTTCGGCTCAGGTCATGACCTCACGGTTCGTGGGTTCGAGCCCCATGTCGGACTGTGTGCTGACAGCTCAGAGCCTGGAGCCTGCTTCAGATTCTGTGTTTCCCTGTCTCCCTGACCTTCCCCAGCTCGCGCTGTCTCTCTCTGTCTCAAAAATAAATAAAACTTTTTTTTTAATTAAAAAAAAAAAGAAACCTGCTTGCCATCTCGTAGAGCTGTGATGCTAACCACACATTTTCGTGTTATTTTTCAAAATAGCATAACTTCTTTCTGTCTTGATTTTAACTATAGACCCACAAGATGAAAATAAAATTGGAATTGATGGGATTCAACAATTCTGTGATGACTTAAACCTGGACCCCGCCAGCGTCAGCGTTCTGGTCATAGCGTGGAAATTCAGGGCAGCGACACAGTGTGAATTTAGCAAAAAGGAATTTGTAGATGGCATGACAGAGCTCGGGTAAGTAAGATGGTCTCAGTTTAAATGTTTGCAAAAAGGAAGCTGCTTTCAACATTAATTATTTTTCAACAGCCTGTAAATATTCGTTTCAAATTCCTTTACGTTCTGTGTATATTTTACACATTGCTTGCATCTCTGCTCTATTAAGCCTTTAATTTCCTTCTAAATTCTAGTAAAGTTTTATTTAATATTTTTGTTCAGATTAATCCCTTTTGTAACTTACTTTTCTTTTTAATTTTTATCCTTCCAGTTTTGAATTGACAGTAACTATCAGGGTATTTTTGTTTGTTTTCAGCCATTGAATTTATTTCATAATATTGTACACTAATTGTATAATTTATTGTGTTTCTATATTAAATATCAATAAATTATTATTTTGCTTTTTCCTTGTAACACTTCTCTGTTCTACTTACAGGGTTGGGATAAAGGTTCAGTAAGAACCTAAGATGGTTCTCACTTAGATGAGTCAAACAATTAAGTGAAGGCACGTACATAAATACCTTTTCATCATCAGGCTTATTGAGCTATTTCGTGGGGTGGCATGAAGGCCAGGTCGCCTGATTTGCTGAGATGGTGACATTTTAGTGGTGACAGCCTAAGCTGCCTTATTTTTAGTTACTGAAGGAGGTTGACAGCCCCAGGTGGCCGTGTTCGTCGGGCGTGTACTGACCGGGGCCCCGGGACAAACGGAACGTTTGTGTTTTCCACCAAGCTGATGAGTCTGTTGTATTTGTCAGCCTGGTCTGTCTAGATGATAAACTACAAGACTCACCCTATTGCTGGTGGTTGTGTAAAAATCAAGAGAAGACGTGCCCTGGCCAGTGGAGTGCCGCATGTCACTTCGTGTTCTGTGCGCTCGGGGGCGGGGTGCGCTGCGGGGAACCGCAGGCTGGGAAGCCGTCCCTGCACCGCGAGCCGTCCAGTCCGCTGAAACCGCCCCCAGGGGGGTGTTTGGGAAATAAGTGCTTCTCGTAGAAACACTTCCCACCGTTTCTTAGGCATTATCTAGAAATGTGTTAGGTAAAAATTTTAAATTCCTATTTATTATCCTAATAAATGTTATAACTTAAAGAACATATTTGAGAGATTTTGAGTATGAGTCCTCCCAAAATGTGTTAGATAAATTCATGCCTCTTGATGCGGCGGATACGGGATGTGACTTGAGATGCTAAGTCAGAGCTGGCTGGTGGCGCAGGGCGGTCCCGGAGGAAGGCCCCCCGCAGGTGCTCAGCACGGCTGCAAACTGGAGCCTTAGTGACTGGACGGGCAGCGGGCTGCGGAGGTGACCTGGGCTCTCAGGGGTCTAAAAGGCCGTCGTAGTCTGAGCGGCACCAAGCTTCCAGAAGCACTTTGGTTTTTGTGTCTGCTCTGTTACTGTTTTCCGCACCTTTTCCTGCTATTAACTCTCAGCGGCGGTTGGAATACTTGCGTCTAACCATTAACCCTGCAGCCTTCCACCCGGGGCTGGAGGCTTGTGAACGAACGTCGTGTACGTTGTGAAATCCCTTGACATCTTTGTAAACGTAAGACGTGGGCTGTCCTGTGGGTCTATTTCCGGACTCTCGGTCGTGCTCTGTGGGCCTGTCTGTCCTCAGCCCTGAGGCACACAGTGCCCGCTATTACGGCACGAGGTGAAGTCTTGGAATGAAGCAGGAAGGTCCTCTCACCTCTTCATCCGTCTCAAGATCGTTGGTCAGTTTTTATTACGTCAGTGGGGAGAGAAGGGTCTGTCCAGTGACGGACGTTGTAATAGCCGGGTCAGCCTGAGCCCGCGCCCCCCCTGGTGCCCACGGGAGGCCACAGGCCACGTCTCGAGACGGGGAGGGAGGCTTGCATTCCGGAACAGGACACTTAGAACCGTGAAGTTCTAGACGAAACGTGGGAGAAGTTCTTTATTAAGACCCAGGTTAAGGGACATATTTTAGAGAAGATGTAAAAAGCACTAGCCATAAAGGAGGGAAAAAAACTGATAAATTGGACTTCATCACAGGTAAGAGCTCTGCTAAACAAAAGATAGGACAAAACAGCTTTCTTTGTGTATGTTACAGTCATGATAAAAATGGTAGAGGACATGATTTATGTGTAATTCCTAAATAATGGAGCAAGAATAAAGTAATAAGAATTCAATCCAAAAGAATGTGGAAAAAAAGAACACAAGGAAAATCACGTGATGCAGTACAGGTAGCGAGCACATGACAAAACGGAGGACTTAACGCCAGATGTGTCAGCATTTACATAATTAACTTCATGTAAGTGAACTAAATATTGGGTGGATTTTAGAGCATCAACACCACCACCGTGTTCTGTTCACGACAGATGTGATTAGAACTCGGGGCACAGAGAAATTTGAGGGATAGAAGTTGATATAATTTGTGAACATTAACCCCCAAAAATTGCTGTGGATATGTTAATGTTAAAATAAGCTTTAAGAATTCGAGAGATAATGAAGGACCTTTCATGATGAGGAAGGGTTGATTTCACATGGAAGGCAATAGATTACTTAAAGCAAAAATAAATACTACAAAGAGAAATATATAAATGTCACAGTGGGGAATTTTCACACACACCTTACCAGATGAAAAATCAGTAAGGAAATAGGACATTTCGACATCACAACAGGCGGCCTACCGGACATATTTAGAACATACCCTTTGATGTTGAAGAATTCACGCTCTTTTCCGAAGACAAGTAGAGCGTTTGTAAGTATTGACCATAAACTGAGGCGTAAAATAAGTTGCAATTTAAAGGATTGAAACAATAGAGTGTATTTTCAGACCATAACAAAATTAAGGTAGAAATATAACAAAAAGATAATTCGATAGGTTGAAATATGTGTGGATATAACTTGTGGGACTAGAAAGAAGCTACAATGGAAATTAGAAAATATTTTGAATGATAAGTAAAACACTACATCTGAAAACTTGCAGGATTCAGCCTCTTAAATGCATATTTTAGAAAGAAGGAAGAGTTAAAAATCAGTGAGCAAAGTATGCATCTCAAAAAAGTAGAAAAAGGAAGAAACTAAACTCAAAGAGTGTTAAAAGAAGGAATCATTTTTTTAAACAGGCAGTAATTTCAGGAAATAGAAAAGAAATTGTCAATAGAAAGGATCCAGAAAGCCAGAGGCTGTTTGAAAAGACTTCAAAAGTAGTAAGTAACAAATAACCGATATGGCAGGAGAAGAGAGCTGTCGCCCCAGACCTGGAGATGTTGAGCAGTTGAAGAGGGTGTTGCGAACAGCTTTATGCTGGTACACATGGAAGAAAACCTGGGTGCAAAAGAAAGATTCTCTTAAAAATACGACTTACTGAAGTGGACACATAAATAGTTCCCTGACTCTTAAAGAACTTGAACTCATAATTTTAAATCTTTTCAAAAAGAAAATGCTTCGCCAGGATTGGTGCACATCCTACAAAACATTTAATCAAGAGAATAGCACCACCTTTACACAACCTCTTTAAAGAATCGTACAGAAAGAAACCCTCCAGTTTGTTTTGAGGCCAGCACAGCCTGGTCAACCTTGCTGAGGCAAGCTCAAAAGGATATTTTGAGAATGAAAAATGATTGTCCACTCTCAGTCATAGGAATCAAAAGATGCATAACATGTAAAAATCTTAGATTATTAGCCAACTAAATCCAGCCCCCGAAACAAATCAATGAAAAAACCAGGATAACTTATCATGGCAGAGTTTGTCATAGTCCAGGATTGTGAGATTTGTTTACCATTACAAAGTCAGTCACTGTAATTTATCACAATAACGACAGAAAAGGGGGGATTACAGTGGCTTTGATGAGGGGCGCCTAGGTGACCTCAGGCCATTAAACGTCCAGGTATTGATTTCTGCTCAGGTCATGATCTTGCAGTTGGGAGATTGAACCCAACCTCAGGCTCCACTCTGATTATGGAGCCTGCTTGGGATTCTCTCTCTCTCTCTCTCTCTCTTTCCCCCTTTCCCATTTGTGCATGCATTCTCTCATTCAAAATAAATGAATACACATTTTTAAAAATCATTTTAAAAACAGGTTTGATAAAACCCAATTTCATTCAAGGGTGTGTGGGTGGCTCAGTGGGTCTAGTGTCTGACTCTTGATTTAGTCTCAGGTCATGATCCTGACCGGGTGAGTTCTAGCCCTGTGTCAGGCTCTGTGCTGACAGTGTGGAGACTGCCTGCATTTCTGCCTCCCTCTCTCTCTGCCCCTCCTCTGCTTGCACTCTCTCTTTCTCTCTCAAAATAAATAAGCATTTTTTAAAAATTCAATTCCAGGGGCACTTGAGTGGCTCAGTCAGATAAGCATCGACTTTGGCTCAGGTCCTGATCTCACAGTTTGTGAGTTTAAGCCCCATGTCGGGCTTTGTGCTGACAGCTCAGAGCCTGGAGCCTGTTTTGGGTTCTATGTCTCTCTCTAAAAAATAAATAAACATTAAAAGAAATCCAATTCTATTCATAATTCTTTGAAAAAGAACTTAGAGTAAACCAAGAACAGAAGAAACAGTATTTAATCTGATCCCTCCCCCCTTTCTGCCAAATCCTAGGGGAAATATTATACTTAACTGGAACATGAATGCCTACTTTTATTAAGCATTGAACAGGTGGTGGTAGCTAGTCTGATCCATAGGTGAAATACTAGAATAAATATGTGAGTTTAGCCAGACTGTAGGACCCAAGATCAGCAAACAAAAGTCAGTTTTATTTTAGAATACTGAATGCAACAAAGCAACAAAACAAATTTAAAAAATATATGTCATTTTCAAACGTATCAATAATAAAAAACACCTAGGATAAAACTAATTAAAGATGCTTGCTGCCTCCACAGAGAAGATAAGGAGAGGCCAGAAGCCTGGGCAAATAGAGACATAACCCTCATTCATATATTGGAACAGTCAGTATTTTCTCCTTAAATTTATCTACGCATTTAACATGATCTCAGTCAAAACCCTAGTAAGTAGTTTTATATGTCTGTAATTTGACAAATGCATTTAAAATTTATGGCAAAATGCAGTTAAGAACATCCAAAAGTTCTTAAAAAACAAAAGGGGAAGATTTGCCCTCTCAAATAATTAGGGCGTTCAAAGCTACAGTAATTAAGACGCCTTGGCACTCCTACTGAGATAAATAGAGTGGGAGCCAAGAAGCAAATCCACACGTACAGGTACATTTGATTTATGGCAAAGGCCGCACTTCAGAGAAGTGAAGGAACGACATCTTTTCAGTAAGTGGTTCTGGGAGACTTGGCTGCTCATATGGAGAAGAGCTTACCTCGATCCCTACCTCACAGTGTACATAAAAAATCAGTTCCAAGTGCATTGTAGATGTCGGTGCAAAAGGCTAAAGGCAAAAACCAGAAGCCTCTGGAAAAACCATGTAGAATATTTTTATGACCATGCAGTGAGGGAAGTTTGAACATATTTAAAAAAAAAAAGCCTGGGGCGTCTGGGTGACTCCGTCCATTAAGCCTCCAACTTCAGCTCAGGTCATGATCGTGTCTCGGAGCCTGGAGCTGCTTCAGATTCTGTGTCTCCCTCTTCCTCTGACCTTACCCGCTTGTGCTCTGTGTCTCTCTCAAAAATAACTAAACATTAAAAAAATTTTTTTAAACACTGAAGAAGACTGGCAGTGTATTATACTACAAATAGTAACTTCCGATCATCAAGAAATACCGCAGAGAAGAGAAGATGCAGTCCACACTGGGGTGAGAGCACTTTCAGCAATGCCTAGCTGACCAAGCCTTATGTCCTTCACATGTAGAAAGCCTGCAAAACAATAAGAAAAAGACTGAAAACAGGCCAGAGAGTTGAACGAGCCCTTCACAGAAGAGGATTTCCAAATCGCCAGTCAGAACACAAGGTGTTCGATCTTGCTCATTGAGGAAGTGCAATCACGCAGTTAAAATCACAGCGAACTTGACCTGGGGAATGGCTGAGACAAGGCACAGGGCACACGCCCGTGAAAACGGGAGCTCGCGCACGCTGCTGGCCGGGGGTGTGGAGCGGGGCGGCCTCCTTAGGGAACAGCTTGATATCACAACACGGGGGGCTCACGGGCCCTGTGACCCAGGTGGCCCCCTTGGCCTCGTGCCTAACCTAACACGTTTACATGTGTGCCCCATGCATGAGTAGGAATCTTCTTAACAATCTTTGTCCCCAGAAAACTGGAGATCGCCAGGGTGTTTATCATTGGTAGACGTATAGGTTATAAGGCGCGAAGACAGCGGGGTGCTACGTGGAAATGAAAATGACAGCGGGAGCACCTCGTCAGCACGAGTGAACCTGACAGGCACACGTCAACACAGAAAGCCAGACGGACGCGCCACGAGTTCTCATTTACAAAGTTCAAAAATGGGGCAACTGACCATCAGGGAGTGCTCGCGTGGAGTGACGCGGGCACACAGAGGGCGGAGCGGCCCCGTAGAGGAGGGGCCTGAGGTGGGAAGCCCGCCAGCCTCGGTGAGGGTCCCCGGAGCTGCGCGCCTCCCCTCTGTGTCAGGGCGCTTGGCCACTGAGGCAGGGCTTCCCCTGCTCTCTCCAAGCTCTGCTCCACTGCGGGCATCGGTGAAGCAATGGCAGTTGTGCTCCTGGGTAGTCACAATAAGGAAGACAAAGTTTATGTTTTGCTCTTCTAGATGTCTGCCTTAAAGGTTTTTTAATACTCTTAAAGGATGCTGACTTTTGGGAGGAAAATCCAATTTTATTATTTCATTTATTTTCAATAAATTTATGTTTTAAATTCCAGGATAATTCATGTAGCACTAGATTAGTGTCGGGGCACAGTGTGAGGACTTACAGTTCTGTGTGCTCCTCAGTGCTCACCACCGTAAGTGTGCTCCTTCCCTTCGCCTGTCTGCCCGCTCCCCGCACCCAGAAAGCCCCACGTGCAAGCAGCAGAGTTGGGTTTTGTTCCATGTAGATGAGCCCAGGCCCCCCGTAAGGCCTTGGACGAGCCCGGGCCCCCCGTAAGGCTGAGCCCTGGCCCCTCTAAGGACGCCAACAAGCCAGGGCCCCCTGTAAAGATGCAGACAAGCCAGGGGGCCCTATAAGGACGCCGATGAGCCGGGCCCCCCGTAAGGATGTGGATGAGTCCGGGCCCCCGGTAATGATGCGGACGAGCCAGGGCCCCGTAAGGCCTTGGAGGAGCTGGGGGCCCTGTAAGGACATGGATGATCCCGGTCCCTGTAAGGATGTGCACGAACTGGGGGGTCCTGTAAGGACGCAGATGAGCTGGGGCCCCTGTAAGGCCCTGGATAAGCCGGGGGTCCCGTAAGGAGGTGACCCCAGGGTCAGGAGCTTGTGGCTGCAGCTTTCTTCCTCTTGCAGAGCGGTGTAGGGCGGCAGTGGTGCGGGCCCGCAGAGGGGCCCTGCCCCTGGCTCACTGAGGAGGTGGGTCTTGCCGACCTGTCCCTGTGTCATCCCAGGGCCTCGGCCTGTGTGGGGGTGAAGCTGCTCATTAGACTGGGTCTGGGTTCCTACAGAGCCAGGCAAGCAGTTTTGGGTTTTGTGTCCTCCTTTTAATGACCGCTTTGGTTAGCTATGACTCACGTGCGGTAGGACTCACCCACTGAAAGTCCACGGTCAGTGGTTTTGGCGTCTTCACGGCACCGTGCGGCCACCGCCACCATCCGTTCCGGAGCACTGGAGTCCTTTCAGCTAGAGAAGGGGGCCCGCAGGCCACGGGGAGCAGCCGGGCCGGGGAGGCGCCTGTCCAGCCACAACAGCACTGTCTCTCAGCAGGTGTGACAGCACGGAGAAGCTGAGGGCCCTTCTGCCGAAACTGGAGCAGGAACTCAAGGACACGGCGAAGTTTAAGGACTTTTATCAGTTTACCTTCACCTTTGCTAAGAACCCTGGGCAGAAGGGTTTAGGTGAGTATAAAATCCAGATTCATAAGAAGCTACTTCTTCATGAGACTAAAAGTGGGCAGGACCCGCCGGGTGTCACTCCTGCCACTACAGCGCCCCCGTTTCTGTCCACTGGGCACCCCACGCGCACCCGGGCCAGCTCGTTCCGCTGCGCACTTGCACCGTCAGCCCCCAGTCACTCTCCGCTTCTGGCCTTAAGTATTTAAACTTCAAAATGTAAACTAATTTGCAAATGCTCCACATCCTGTTATACCGGTAACAGAGGACTAACGGGTTAGAGAAGTTAGCGACTGATACCAACAGTCAGAATGTTTGTATCAGCCAGGCGTGGGGTTTGTGGGGACCGCCCGGGGACGCTAGCCCTGTCCTGCTCTGGAATTTAAAGTTAACTTACTTGAAAACAATTCTGATGTGCCTTCGGTTACATTTAGTATTTCTTCCAGAGTTGTATAGCTTTGCTATACGATACATTTGTTTGGAAAATTCTTACCTTAAATTTTCAGTGTGAGTTTTGGTTTCGTTGAGGGTTTTATTCTGCTTATTTTTATTTCTTTTTCGACATAAGTGCTATATAGTTTATTTCTGTTTAACGTTACAGACATGTTTAGTTCAGCAAAATGTCTTACGAGTTTGGAGGGGACTTTCATGGTCTTTAGGAGTTAAACAAGTATACGTTTTGAAGAAAAGTTCTTATACATAAAAGCAATATTAGAAAATAACCAGTTTTAGGTAGGAAACCAAAAGGGCTTGAAAATCCACAGATGGAAAAATCCACCGCAAACAATTGATTTCAGGGCCTGAATCACCCGCATGTGTCCGTAGGTGTGTGTGAGCACCAGACACGCTTTTCCCCTCCGTCTCTGACTCCTGGCAGCAGATCAAATACAAGTGCAGATGGAGGGGCTGGGCTCTCCTGTCCCTGAGCAGGGGTGCAGGGGCTGGGCTCTCCTGTCCCTGAGCAGGGGTGCAGGGGCAGGGCTCTCCTGTCCCGGAGCAGGGGTGCAGGGGCAGGGCTCTCCTGTCCCGGAGCAGGGGTGCAGGGGCCGGGCTCTCCTGTCCCTGAGCAGGGGTGCAGGGGCCGGGCTCTCCTGTCCCTGAGCAGGGGTGCAGGGGCTGGGCTCTCCTGTCCCTGAGCAGGGGTGCAGGGGCTGGGCTCTCCTGTCAGGAGCAGGGGTACAGGGGCAGGGCTCTCCTGTCCCTGAGCAGGGGTGCAGGGGCTGGGCTCTCCTGTCAGGAGCTGGGGTGCAGGGGCTGGCTCTCCTGTCCCAGAGCAGGGGTGCAGCTCTCCCATGGTGGGCATCGGGGCCACACCCTCCTGTCCAGGAGCGGGGGCGGGGGCCCCTCTCTCATAAGCACTATTCTTGTTCCCACGGCAGAGACGCTTTACTCCTTACTCACTTCTCCCCAGAGCTGTGCTTCGGTGTCACTGTTGGTAGCGTCAGACCCCGCTCTCTCCAGGCTGGTCAGCCCTGTGAACAGTTTCTCGCCTGCGTGCCACCTCTGGGGTATGCACCTGCCCCGGGGAGCTGGGAGGGGCCTCTGCGTGAGTCCCGTTGGGGAACTTGCTTGAACAGTTCTGCCTAATCTGGGGCAGGTGGCGGTGCCACCGGGGAAGTTAGGCCTGCGTTTTCTCCTGCCCCAGGAAGCTGGTGAGCAGATAGGCCTGCGGCTGAGTAAAGGTGCGGCAGCGCGCAACCTCTGGCATCGGAGGCTTGTCGTGGGCCGGAGAGCCGAGGCCACGGGGAGAAAAGGGGGCCTGGCCTGTTTGTCAAGGAGACGACCGCTGTCCTGCCGGGCCTGCCTGGGTGAAGGGTCCCCCCGCCCAAGCAGGAGGTGGGTAGGGCCAGCGGAGCCCGGGCAGCGGAAGTCCATCCTCGCCCCCTTGCAGGGACCTTGCACGGCAGCCAGCGGCGGGAGCGAGCAGCGCGGTGGCCTCCACTCCGCCCCGAGCCGCCCTGGGCGTTGTGGGCGTCTTGGGCACATCAGGCCGTGATTCCCGCCTGGAGACGAGCTCGCCGGGGGGTCCCCACAGGGGTGCGCGGAGGCGAGATTGAGGCGCTGGCGGCGGGCCCGACTGCGTAAGAGTTCCGGGCAGTGCGGGTGGTGGTGCGGAGAGGAGAGCTGCGCCCCTGCTGCTATGATCCTGGGAAAGTCAGGGCAAGGACAGCGTCACGGGGCGGTGAGGGGCGGAGTGGCGGGGCGGGGACGTCGTTCCCCCCCTCAGACGTCCAGGTGCGAGCCCCGCCTCCTCGCCCAGTGTGGCTCTTATCTTTTATCTCACGGCCAGAAAGGCAGGTGGAAACGCTTTATTAAGCACCTGCCAGGTGGCAGGCAGGTGTCTTCGTCTGCCCACGCGTGGCCTTGCCCACATGTTACAAACGGAAACTGGCTGAGGCGTGGAGCACGTGTTTGGACACCGCCCCCCCCCTCCCCACCCCAGGCCGTGCGCTCACACCTCCTGGCGTTCACACCTCCCAGCGGGCTGCCTGACGGGGCAGGGAGCCCTGGGGAGCCTCACTGCCGTGACCCACATGGGGAAAGGTCAGACTAGCTGCAGAGGGTCAAGTCCGTCTCGGTTCCTCTGTGCCCTCCTGGAAGTCCTGCTTGCCTGGGCCCTGCTCCATTCTGTGGCCTCCACACCCTCAGGGCCCTCGGGATCCACCTCCACAAGGGCGCCGGGCAGGGGAGCGCCCCAGGTCACCCACGTCGTGTGGTTTGTGTCATTCAGTCTCGACATTCTTGTTTCGTGCTGCGTCTGCTGTAGGAACAAATCTATCACAGTTTGTAAACTAACATATCCACAGTTCTGTTTCTGCACAAATGCCTTCATCTGCTTTTTTTAATTAAAAAAATTTTTTAATATTTATTAATTTTTGAGAAAGAGGAGACAATGCAAGCAGGGAGGGGCAAAGAGACAGAGGGAGACACAGAATCCGAAGCAGCCTCCAGGCTCTGAGCTGTCAGCACACAGCCTGATGCGGGGCTTGAACTCATGAACTGTGAGATCATAACCTAGGCTGAAGTCGGACGCTTAACTGACTGAGCCACCCTGGTGCCCCTTATTTTTTATTTTTTATTTCTTTTAAAGTTTGTGAACTACAATGTCTGTTTTATTTATTCATTTTTGTTTGTTTATTTTGATAGAGCGAGCATGAGCAGGGGAGGGGCAGAGAGAGAGACAATCCACACTGTCAGCTCAGCGCTCAATAGGAGGCTCCATCTCACGAACCATGAGGTTGTAACCTGAGCTGAGGTCGGGAGTCAGTGCTCCTCTTCACCTCATTTATGCAAAGTACCAAACGTTGACCCAGACCGTGGTGTCTCCTCACGTGGTGTCGCTTCGTCTGGTTCCGTAATGGCTGGTGCCATTCAAAGTGCTGTGTCACACCCCGGGCCCTGAGGGTGGTCAGGAAAAGCTCTCTCGCTCTCAGAAAGCTGCTGCCCTGGGGATGTGGCACCTCGAGGTCACGCCCAGTCTTAAGGTCGAGTGTTACCTTTGGTGGGACGAGGTCTGACTTTGGTCAAGGTCACTGTAACGGGTGGTCGTTCGGAGCATCGTCTTGCCTCGTGCGTGGTGCTGTCTTGATGACGTCAGCCCGTGGATTCTGCTCTCTCTGCGACACAGATGAGCTCACCTCCTGCCTCGCACCCTCGCACTCTCCGTGGACGTAGCCACCTGACCACACTTCCAACCTTGGCTCTCTTTCCATCTGATCTGGAGGGGGCAGGTCAGCGTGGTGCAGAAGGGCCGCTGCCAAGGTGTCCGGTGACCCTCAGAGGGACAAGCCTGTGGGAGGGCAGGGGGTGCCAGCCTCTCGTTTGTTTCACAGTATAAGTGGTGTTCTTATTTTAACTCTGTTAAGACCAGTAAGAAAAATGTATAAAAAGTTATTAGCTCTGTGACAGCCCGTAAGGTGGCGGGTCACATGCATCATGGCGCACAGAGCTGCTGGACCACACGGGGTGACGTGTGCCTCGGGGCCCGGTCTTCAGGGACACAGTTGCTGGTGAGGGCTGTCTTGGGTCAGACTGCGCCTCCGGCTGTCCCTGTGCTCACCGCCCACCTCCATCAACCCGACGGCGACATGGGGCGCGTCACTCCAACCCCGTTGGTCCTTTCCATGTGTTATGTGGAATCGTCCTACGAGGTGGGGCCTCCCTACCCGGCAGGGAGTTCAGCTCCGGCAGGATAAACGCTTCTGTGCCCCTAGCGGGGGTCCGGATAACACACTGTCTCCCCAGCGTCCTTAGGAAAGGATCCATTAGCGTTTCTTTCTTTCACGTCATTGTGAACTCATGGGCTGAACCACACGCGAAGGGTCAGTGGACTGCAGTCCCGACCCTTTATGAAGCTGTGGGTAATGAGCCCCCTGTGGCCGGGAGCCTCCTCCGGCCCGCACCCACGGCCCTCTGATGTGGCCCGGGAGTGTCTGGCCGTCGCCTCCCTGATGCCAGGACAGGCTGCTGGGGCTGCACGTGACCTGTCCCAGACCCGGGCCACGCGCTCATCCGGGAGCGGGCTCCTTGTCCTGCAGGAAGCCGTTTCAGGACCACGATCCTGTCAGTAGCGGTGCTCGTTCATGGTGACTCAGCCAGTTTCTGGATTGTTCAGAAACACGGCTCGGTCCTTCTCAAATCCCAGACTGCAGTATCTTCACTTAAAGACAACCTGATTTCCTGTTTTGTGGCGGCGGTGTAAGTCTTGAGAACTCCTGGAAGGTTCCGTGCTCTGCCAGTAGTAGCCCGCGTGTGTGCTGAGCACTGGATACTGGGCGCCACTGTGGTGGTGCCGCTGGACGGGCAGCAGGGCGGCTGCCTCCCGGGGCCTGCAGGGAGGACCCCCCCCTCCCCGTGTGCGGAGCAGGTCTCCTGGGCACAGGTCTTAACTGTGCCCTCCTGCTTTCTGTGGCCTCGACCGTTGTTAGCATCTGAGGATCGTCCTGCACTGGACGCCCTCGCATCATTTTCCTGTCTCCGGCAGCCCAGTGGTTGGCACGGGCGATGCCTGGGCTCCGGGACCCGCGCTGCGGGCCTGCGCTCTCCCAGATCCTAGTCAGTCTTCCTTGGGGAGAAGAGCTCATCCGCGTCCGGGACAGAGTCTCCCTCCCTGTGGTCCCCCTTCCTCCGCACGAGGGGACTTGGGTCCCAGGTGACTCTGCTCTCTTTCTGAGAGCCACCTTCCCTTCCACCTGTAGCACAGAGCTGGGTTTGACCTCAGGTTTTTGCAAGCACGGTCTGCAGAGCAGCAAATCGGCCTCAGGCTTCCCCCGAGAGCTCATCAGGCCTGCAGATTCTCGGGCTGTTCCCCAGATCCACTTCATGGCGAAGTACCTCAAAACGCAGTGGCTTCAGGCAACAGCCATTTTTTACACTTATGATCCTTGTGTCCGGGATTTAGGCAGGGCTCAGCAGGCCGCTCTTAGGTTCCAACTCACCTCAGTTTCCTGGCTTCGCAGGGGGGGAGCTGGGTGGGGACTGGGGGTGAGAGCAGGGGTAGGACCAGCAGGGGGCAGGGATGGGTGTGGTGGGCTGGCTGGGTTGGGTCAGGTCAGGCAGGCTTTGAGTGGGGGGAGGGAACAGGCGGAGGGTGGGGCAGGGGTGGGGCCCTTCTCACCTCCAGCCCGCTTCCTTCTGAGGGTAGTCCACACCCAAGTTCACTTTTAATTCCAAGCGGTTTCAGGACGTAGTCATTTAGGGTCTAAGTCCCTGATTAAAGTTCATAAAGGTCTTTCAAAGAGTATTTGAATATTTCAAAGAGTCTCACGTTTTGAAGCCTGTTTGCAGCAGGAAGCCCCTGTGCGGTGTGTGCATGTGTGTGTGCGTGTGTGATGCGTGTGTGTGCGTGTGCGTGCATGTGTGTGGTGTGTGTGCGTGCGTGCGTGTGCATGTGTGATGCGTGTGTGCGTGCGTGTGTGCATGTGTGCATGCATGTGTGTGTGCGTGTGTGATGCATGCGTGCGTGTGTGTGGTGTGGTGTGTGTGTGCGTGCCTGTGTGTGTGGTGTGTGCATGCGTGTGTGCGTGTGTGCATGTGTGTGGTGTGTGTGCGTGCGTGTGTGTGTGTGTGTGGTGTGGTGTGTGGTGTGTGCATGCGTGTGTGCGTGTGTGCATGTGTGTGTGTGTGTGTGTGTGTGGTGCGTGCATGCGTGCCTTGTGTGTGTGTGTCCTTCCCGGAGGCGTCCTGCAGGGCCGGCCGCAGCCTCGTGAGGACGTGAGCCTGTGCAGGCGGCTCAGTGCAGTGCCGCCGTCTCACCCGGGCTTTGAAGGCGTGCAGAATGATAAACCAGACGAATCCTTTCATGACCACGCCCTCAAGGCAGAACAATGATGTTGCAGTTTCCAGAGTGTCTTCCATGTGTCTTTGGAAGAGGTTGACAGAGGTGTTCCTGTAGTTCCGAGAAAAAGCGTGGACACCAGTCAAAAAGGTTGATCAAGAAAAGAGATTTATTCTCCGTTCCCTTCACCCGTGTGCGTCTGTGTCTGTGTCTGTGTTAGAATTCCGTGGCTCGTTTTCTCTTATGTTTGGTTATTCTATGTTTCTTTGGCTTGTCCTTACGTGATGGTCACTCTGATAAAGTTAACTGACTTTTTGTTCTATTGTAAGAAGCTTAGACTAGTTTCATACAGGCTAGAGTCTGGAATCCGTTGGCTTTGAGAAATCTCGATTTTTGAGGAAGTCAAGTTTCATGATGACTAGCTAATTTTATATATGCACCAAAACTTTTTTGACAGAAGCGACATTTTCATCACGTAATTGTACATGAGAAGCAGATTGTGAACAGTCGCGCCTTCCTCTGACACGGTCTTGCTCGGGAGAGCGGCTCCCAGAGGTGCGGGGAAGGCGGGGACGGCCAGAGTCTCCTCGCGGCTGCCGGGGTCACTCTTCTGGCTTCCGGCTCGGGGTTCCGTGATTTCGAGGTTTTCTGCTGTTGTTATTTTGTTGTTATTTTTACATACATAACACTGACTGTGAATATGTGGACGTCCCCTTTAGTCGCAAACGTGTGAACCAGGAACCTTGAAGAAAGGTTCTCAGGACCAGACTAAGCTAACGCGACCCAGATTCAATGTCTGCTGTTCAACGTTGTTTCTCTTTCCTCCCAGGGTCACCCCCCTTTCTCAATGTGGGGTTTGTCACCACTGAGCTGAGTTGAGTGTAGATCTCAGTTAACACTCTCCCTAAGTCACAAGGGACGCAGACAGAGAGACAGGCAACTGGGCGCAGCGCTGGAGCGCAGGCGCAGCGAGAGGTAGCGAGCCGAGGGCAGGCCGGCAGTCCTGGAGGCGTCTGGCCTGTCTGTCTCTGATTAAGACTCCAGGGTATTTAGGACTGAAAGCCTGTAATGGCCCGCAAACGTGGGGATGTAGGTGTTTTATTTAAATTGGGCACTTTGCGTTGCTTATCCAGTTTTAGCAATGATCTTTCCTAGGAATCTCCAATTACAACTCTACTTTTTAAAAAGTTTTGTGTATTTACATAATTTTTGTGTAATTCAAGATCTCAAGATCTTGAGATCAGAAGTCGCCTGCTCTGCTGACTGAGCCGGCCAGGCTCGCTTACAGCTCTGCCTTTATCATCTGTGTCCAAGTGGGACCACCCAAGAGTTAGACGAAAATTTTCTGCAAACCGGTTAGTCAGGGTATCTTTCATTTAAAAGAATCCGTTGCCTTAAATATTTATTTGTCTGCTTCTCATGAGTTCATCCCGACATAGGTATGTGAACATGTAATTAGGAAATCATTCTATTCTAACTGTTCTTTTATTTTCTACGCGGTGAGCACTTGGGATTAAAGCACACCGTTAAAGGCTGTCAATTTTAACAAGGAAACTCAGTTCAGCCTCTTAATATACTTGGCTGTATCCAGCATACAAGGAGAAACAGATATGAAACTAGAGGAAGCAGTGAATGAATCCGCATCTCGGAAATCACGGCTTCCGGTGGTGTGCGAGGCCCTAAAGCCCCAGGGGGCGGCTCCCTAGGGGCCCATCCTGCACCCGAGTCCGGCAGGCAGGTCTGTGTAGAAGCTTCGGGACACGGCCTCCTGGGTTGGGGGGAACGGAGGACCCGGGCTGTGATCCGTATCCAGCCTAGACGGGGAAGGTCCGAGTGTCATCGCAAGTGCCCCCGGGCGCGCTGCTGTGTCCCCACAGCTCAAGTGCCTTCCCTCCGAGCTGCACTCTGCCGCCTGCTGCGAAAGCACCGCCTCCCTTCCCTGGAAACTAGTGGTTTAACCTGAAGTTCATCACGTGCGAGTGCTCCGGCCACGTTCTCACACTGCCTGATGTGCTGCGTGGTGTCCAGGTGCTTCGTGAGGTTGGAAGAAAGCCTGGTGTACCCAGAAATGGGAGTCTTGGAGCCTGACGTTAATTGGGACAATCATGTACGTGTCTGAGTAACAAGGCGCAGGCCCTGTTTAAAGAGACTTTCCCGGGCTCCTGGGGGCTCAGTCGGTTAAGCAACTGACTTCGGCTCAGGTCATGATCTCACGGTTTGTGGGTTCGAGCCCCAAAAAGCTGTCTGTGCGGAAAGCTCAGACGGAGCCTGGAGCTGCTTCGGATTCTGTGTCTCCCTCGCTCTCTGCCCCTCCCCTGCTCGTGCCCGGTTTCTCTCTGTTTAATAAACATAAAAAAATTTATAAAGAGACTTCCCCAAGTTAGAGGATTAGATCACGCACACTTCAGGAACGTTCTCTAAGGGGTGGGCCTCATCACACCCCTCGGTGAGAGTGCTGAGTTTGACGAAGTGATTATCAGCACGCTAAGGAGTGGTCACGTTTTCGTGCAGTGGGAGAAGCTGTCGGGGTTTATTAACTGCTCTTTCTCTCTTTTTGCCAGATTTAGAAATGGCTGTTGCATACTGGAATTTAGTGCTATCTGGAAGGTTCAAATTTTTAGATCTTTGGAACAGCTTTTTATTGGTAAGTGTCCTTCTGCTTCTCGCTGTGTGTGCCCGGTGTGAGGGGCCAGCCCGGGACGTGGCCTCCCATGCCATCCGACAGGGGGGTCTGTGCCGCGGCAGCCAGGCGGCGAGGAACGGGCAGGGCCGCCCCCAGTCCACCTTCAGAAGGGCTCCCAGCAGCCACGGGGACTCGCCGGCTGCGGTTCAGGCCACCTGCAGGCTGCCCTTCTCTGCGGAACCCCCACGGCCCGGCCCTGGGCCTCCTCGGAGAGCCGCGGCCTTCCTGAAGCAGCCTCCACACACGTCCCGAGCACGGACCCGGGCTCTGGGCCGCAGATTGGATCCCGTTGTCCGGCTTGTCCGCAGTCTGACACACTTTAAAATGAGGTTTACGATGCTAACTGAGCAGGAAAAGGGGGGCCTGGCGGGCCCCTCAGGAGGGTCTCGGGGCTAGAGGGGCCTCCCGGGGGCAGCCCCGGGCCTGGAGGAAGGGAGGCCGGCGTCGCTGTTTGAGGGGCGCGCAGCACCAGCGTCCCCTCCAGAGCAGACGGCCGCGTGATGTCGACGTACGCACCGCCACCGTGTCAGCTGCTCTGCGAGTGTGGGAGGCCGGGCCGGGGACCATCTTCCCTCTGGGGCCCGTGTGTGCGGGGTCCTCCTTGAAGCGGCGCGGGGAGGCCGACGTGCAGGTTCACACCGCACGTCACCCCGACTCCGCTCCTCCACTCACTAGTTCTGTGGCCAGTGACCTCTACTGCCAACGTCCCCAGAGGCCCCACGCGCGTGCCCAGAGGTGGTGCCACGGGAACACACGCTGGGGACAAGCCCAGAGCCCCGGGCCTGAGAGTGGGTAGAGCCCAGGCTGTCAGTGCCGCGAAGGCTCCCGGCGCACGGTGGGAACAGGGTTACCGAGGCCAGGCTGACAGGCGGGGTACGCGGGAGGCTGCAGGAGACTAGTACTGGGTAGCTTCCAGGTCATCTGAATATATGCACCTTGACCACCGGCAGAGGGCTGGGCGTGGAGCACCTGCTGGACGGGGCGGTGGGGGGGGGGGGGCGCAGACGTGTGTGGCGCGAGCGCGCGGCGTTATCTGAAGCCTGTGATGACGTCCTCGTATGCAGCGGCCCAGCCCATCAGAGGAACCACCTCGCGAGGAGAAGTGCGCGGTCAGAGGCCACCGGCCGATCCTCTGTCACTGCGACTCGGCGGGGGGTTAGGTAGAGCTTTAACACGCTGCCCTTGTATTTGAGTGACATAGATTATAATCTCTATTTTAAATGTTTATTCTGTTTTTAAATGTCTGCTTTTGTGTATTTGCACACTGGCATATATAGCTCCAGACATCTGTCCAGAACTGTCATTGCCTCCCGCCACGGGTGATGGTGCCCGTGCGTCACCGTGTGCGCAGAGGTAACGAGGCCCCTGGGACGCCCGAGGTCACGTCTGTCTTACATCTGGCGGTTTTTTCCTCTCGTGTGTTAGGAACATCACAGAAGATCAATCCCAAGGGACACTTGGAACCTCCTGCTGGATTTTGGAAACATGATCGCAGACGACATGTCTAACTACGATGAAGAAGGTACGGGAAGTTGTGCTTCAGATGCGGGCCAGGGACGCTGCTGTGCAGACCGCCTTCCCTGCCTGGGGACGCAGGACGGGGTGACCCCGGGCCCCGCCCCTCCGTGAAGTGGGGGGGGTGACAGTAGTACCCATTGTATTACATCCTGTCAACCACGCGAGAAAGATAGGCCCTCGCGTTTAGTTTGCTTCCGGAGGACGGCGCCCTAAGCGGGGCCCGTGATCCGGGGCGGCGCCTCAGGTCAGCACTCCGTGTCACCTGCAGATTCCGGCTGGTATTTACCTACGTGAACATGACCACACATTCGTGGTCCCCACCCCCAGATATTTGAGGACAGCCGGCCAGGGAGCATTTGCGCCCGCCGCTGCCATGGGTGCTGTGCCACTTAGGGAAGGAGGCACAGCCTCGGCACGCCGCTCGGAGGCGACCCATCGGGCACCTCTGGCGTTGCAGGTCTGCGAGCGTCCCCCGCACTCGGCACAGAGCGGGCGCGTCACAGACACAAGTGAGCAAACTCGGGAGTAGTTTCCATAGACGAAAGCCCAGCTCAGGACGGGGCTGCGGTAGAGAGACGGGGCTGGTCCTCGGAGGGGGGCGTGTGTTCCTGGCTGGGGGGTGGCGGGGGGGATGGTCTGCGCCACCTGGGGGTGGTGGGGAGGCTGGGCCCGGAGATGGAACCCGCCCGGAGAGAAAAGGACGCAGTGTTTTGCAGGGAGGGTGGAGGGCCCCGTGCCTGGTCCTGACTGCCAGGGGACGGGGGACAGGTGTCGCAGCCAGCTGGCCCCGCGAGCCTGGTCGCTAGACGCCATGTCCACACGGGAGCACCAGTGCTGGCCTGGGTCTGGCTGGAGCAGGAGGAATGGATCTCCCTGGGCAATCCCTTCAGAGAGACGGGCTGTGAGACGACTCACTTGAGTTACTGAAATACAAACAGTGACTGTAGGAAGGATGCTCTGGATCTGAAAATACTGCTCTAAACTGGTGGTTTTTGTAAATCAATGTTTGCTTTCCTGTAGGAGCGTGGCCTGTTCTGATAGATGATTTTGTAGAATATGCTCGGCCAGTTGTGACGGCAGAAAGCAAGGGCGCGCGAGGACGCCGGGAGCACGCGCCTCCTCCGAGGAGCCCCGGCGCCCGCACCACCTCCCCCTGCGCAAGGAAAGGACCGGCGGGCGTGTGAGGAGCTCCTCAGAAGATGCTGCTTTGGGATGTGTGGGGATGGTGCCCTGGCTGTCGCTTTAGGAGATTTCTGCATGATTTTTATCATATTTGTGAAAAAAGTCACCCAGAGCGTGTGTGCAGAGCTGCAGAGCATGCGGTTTCACGGGCAGTTTCCGGAACACGCGCTCGCACCGTCCCGCCGAGCCCAGCGTCACCGCCCGCGCGGCAGCGCTGGTGGCCCCGGCTGGACGCCGGACCTTTCCGCAGGCCGGAGCCGCCGGAACGCGCCCTAGAGGAGATCTGGACGGGGACCCTGACACTTCGTAGACGCGGTGCCAGGAGATCAAGGTTTCGATTTTCTGAGTTATCAAATACCTGGATTTATTTATATTATTTTAAGTTCCCATAGATGTTCACGTGACAGCCCTTTCATGGCCCCGACGTGCCGCAGCCCGCGCGGTGACAGCACAGCGTGGCGCCAAGGACGCTCTATAGCACACCATTTACCAGTTGGCCGGCCCATCCCGCCCACTGTCATCTGAGTGAGCTTCTGAAAAAGCTTTTTTTCAAGTATGTTTTTAGAAAAATGTATTTTATTACATTTAAAAAGACATTTTCCCCCAAAAAGTATTTCTTTTACGAGCAATGGATTATAGATTCATTCACCTCTGCGTGGTTGTGCACACTCGGGAGCGGCAGTCCACACCGCTGCCAGAGGCACCCCGACGGGAAGGCCCCGCCTCATTTACATCTGCGGGGCACGTCTGTCATGGGTCAGGAGGCCGTCCGCTGAGGCCTGGACTCCGCTATGCTGTCCGATGGTGGAGCCCCTGACGTTACCGGCTCCTCCTGGTGGAAAAGCCCCTGGGTGTCCGAAAAATCACTGTGTGGACCCTGCGTCATATGTGAAAAGATGTTCACGTCACAAGTGAGCCTGCTGCCCCGCCTGCAACCCCATCTATGGATAAGTTGGGATCACTTCACCAGAGAGGAAGTTCGCTGCGGACTTCCTGCGAATGAACAGTGTGCCTAAAAGGTGTAGTTTGATGTGACTTTCAAAATTGGGATTCAGTGTTTCAGGAAGCATGTGTGCCCCGTGGGAGGCGTTTGTGTGCCTGCTGTGTGTGAACTGTTTATACTTTTGAAGAGGAGTCTTCCAGAGAGGCCGCCGGCTGTCCGGGTGGGAGAGGGGGCCCGGGGCCTGCAGGCCACGGTCTGGGCTGGGTCAGCCCCTACGTAGGTGCACGACTGAGTCCCGCGGCATCTCCTGGGCCTGTAGGTCCGCGTCGGCGACGGGATGGACAGGGCTGTGTCTGCCTGCGAGCCTGTGGTTCTAAGAGAGCATGCGCTTTATGTGAGGAAAACCTCGACAGCTTTACACGTCCTCCGAGGCTTCGCAGATTCCCACCACGTGGGTGTTCTCAGAGGGGCTGTGGGTCTGCAACGCCTTCTTCTTCTTCAGATTGGAAGTTCCGGGCAGGGGGTCGTCTGTGCAGCCGTTCATCAGCGGGTAACAGAACATTAGTGGCTGGACAGAGGCTCTTCAGGATCACGGATTTCTTCTATACATGTCAGGCGAGCGCGCCATGAGAAGTGCTAAGAGCTTCGGAAATGTTGAAATAAATTATCCTCTCTGGTGTGGCGGTGGCGGTGTCCTTGTAATTCTGTTCTCGATCGCAGATGCTGCTGGATGCCAGAGGAGAACGGCCCCTCAGCGGCCCCACCCATGGCCATCCTGCCCCCTTGTGTAGATGGCCGCACCCCAACACACTCAGCCTGGCCATTCAGTTTCCTTTTCATGACCACTTCGTGCGTTAAATAAATGTGGTTGTTTGTGTGTGAAAAGTCGCAGATCTCGGGTAACCGGCAGACTGTCCCCGAGCTTCTGGGAATCCGGTGGCAGGACAGGTGGACTTGCAGACCGGAATATGTGAAGAACACGAGTCCCCCAGACGGAATAGGCCGAATCAAGACCTGTCTGTCACCTGCCTCCTGGAACACACGACCCCGTCTCCGTCCTGGGGACATATCCATGTCACTGCATTACTTGACAGGGGAGAGGCAGAGAGAGGGAGACACAGAATCGAAGCAGCTCCAGGCTCTGAGCTGTCAGCGCAGACCCCGACACAGGGCTCGAACTCACAGGCTGTGAGATCGTGACCTGAGCTGAAGTCGGACGCTCAACCAACTGACCCACTCAGACGCCTCAAGAGATTTTATTTTTATTACATGTGCTTCTTAAGTCCATGTGTGATGGGCCCCACTTCTACTCCCGCTAGTGACCAGGTCCCAGGGGCCAGGGGGGCAGCGAGGGCCCGTGAGGGGTTGGCTTCCTAACTCCTGGTTCCAAACCCAGAGCCTGGTTTGCACATTTGCACACCAGCCTCCTCCTACCCCTCAGCATCCTCTCTGGGGATCTGGATCTGAATCCAGATCTGGGGGTTTCTGAAAACGGGTGCAGTCTGGAGCCTGGCCGCGGGGGAGCCTTTCGCTGCCCTGAGGCGGTGGGAGGGCTCCAGACCCGCCACGCCGGCCACGCCGGGGCTGTGCACCTGCGTTTGCCGAGTTCTCTACCAAACACGTTCCGTCATCAAAAAGTTTTCCCAAAAAATAAAACCGTGAATGTAATGGGTGAAACTCCACGTTATGCTGAGTGAGGGAAGCCAGACAGGAAGGCCACACAGGCTACGATTCCATTTACTTGAAATTCTAGAAAAGAGCTGTCTGTGCCGAAGGCGCCGGGAGCGCTGCCTGGG
>PJEM01012045.1:0-49737 GCA_004023845.1 Helogale parvula
CCTCCCCCTCCCCCTTCAGTCCATGGTTCGTCTCTAGTATTCAGTAGTCTCCCTTGATCTGTGTCCCTCACTCTTCCCCGCTCTCTTTCCCCCTTCCTCTCCCCATGGTCCCCTGCCAGGTCTCTCCTGCTAGACCTATGAATGCAAACATATGGTATCTGTCCTTCTCCGCCTGACTTATTTCACTTAGCATGGCACCCTTGAGGTCTATCCACTTTGCTACAAATGGCCAGATTTCATTCTTTCTCATTGCCATATAGTACTCCATTGTATATATATACCACATCTTCTGGATCCATTCATCAGGTGATGGACATTTAGGCTCTTTCCATGATTTGGCTATTGTAGAAAGTGCTGCTATGAACATTGGGGTACATGCGCTCCTATGCCTCAACACTTCTTTATCCCTTGGGTAAATCCCTAGCAGGGCTATTGCTGGGTCATAGGGGAGTTCTATCGATAGTTTTTTAAGGAGTCTCCACACTGTTTTCCAGAGCGGCTGCACCAGTTTTTACATTGCCACCAACAGTGTGGGAGGGTGCCCGTCTCTCCACACCCTCGCCAGCATCTATAGTCTTTTGATTTGTTCATTTTAGCCACTCTGAATGGTGTGAGGTGGTATTGCCTGGAAGTTCTTAATGGCTGCGGTGCTACAAAAGAAATAGACTGTGTGGCAGGATGGGAAGGGAGAGCCAAAAATCGCTGGGCGACACAACCTCTTCCCTCACAGCTGACTGTTTCCCTCATCCTGACCCTTCCTCTCCCATTCCCACTTTTGTTTTTCCCTCCTCTCTGTGGCTAGGGTTTGCCAGGTGATGGGAGCTGTCCATCCTAGTAACGTGTTTCTTCAAAGTTTTATTCAAATTCTGGTTAGTTAACATACGGTGTAATATTATAGGTGTACAATATAGCGATTTAACACTTCCATACAACAACTGGTGCTCATCCCAACCAGCGCCCTCCTTAATCCCCAACACCTCTTTCCCCTATCCCCCATCACCTGCCTCCCCGCGGGTAACCATTAGTTTGTTCTCTATAGTTAAGAGTTTGTTCCTTGGTTTGCGTCTCTCTTTTTTCCCCTTTTGCTTGTTTTGTTTCTTAAATTTCACATATGAGTGAAATTATAGGGTATGTGCCTTTCTCTGACTAACTTAGTTTGCTGAGCATAATACTCTCTAGCTCCAATCACATCATTGCAAATGGCAAGATTTCCTTCTTTTTGATGGCCAAGTAATATTTCATTGCATGCATGTATGTGTGTGTAATACACACACGCACGCTCACACACACACACACACACACACACATTACATCCTTATCCATTCATCAGTTGATGGACCCAGGGGCTGTTTCCATCATTTCAGCCTAGTAACTTTTGAGGTGTGTGCCTCTAAAACTGAGGGCAGAAAGACACTGACTTAATTACTTAAAGCTCCGAATTAGCAGAAAGTTAATTGTTCTATGGCTTTGTGACTGCAGTTTTGCTTTTGCCCAAAGCCTTGGGAGGTAGAGGCTGCTGAGGAAAAAAGACTAGAAGCTTGGCTACAAGGAGTTCTCCACCTTAAGGTTGGAGCCAGGGCCTAAGACATCTTCAGTGGCCCAACTTCCTTCATTCTGGTGAGCTTGCTGTCTGCCTGGTTGAAAGAACAGTTTTCAGCATCTTTAAAACACTGAATTTCATCAGGGTCTTAAGTGCTTCAACTACAGGATATTTATGACATACATTTCTGGGCAACTGGAGAGGGCCAGTGTGGCACGGAGGCAAGAGGCCAAACACTAATGGATTAACCATCAGAGTACAACAATGCCCAAGGAAGGTTCTGCCTCATGGGAAGGTGCTCATGGTGGCCAGACCTGCAACAGGTTCACATGGGAGTTCTGTGGAAGTGCTCTGTGCGTTACTGTTACCCAAAGTGCAAGCACTGGGGGCCCCCGGGGATATGAGTAAGGAGTTTCAAGGGCCAAGGGGGCTGACTGGGAAACTGGTCTTACAAACTTGGAGTAGCAACCAAAAAGCAAGATGTTTAACTAAGTTCATGAATTTAAAAGACAATCCTTAGACCAAAGGCTCTGGACTTTTCCATCAGAAATATTTCATTTAGTCAAGGAAAAGGACAACCTCTTAGTAACTCCAAGGCAACATTTTTGCCTCCTCCCTTCTAAGCACACTGTCCAAAGATCAAGATTTTGTAAGTCCACGGCAGTGCATCCAGCATCATGCCTCTTCCCTGAGAGCAGAAACCTCATAGGCCATGACAATGATTCCAATAAAAATAAGATGCAAAGGCCATATGCAGACAGTCAAGACCGAAGTAGGGTTTACAAAAACTATTAATGGCAATAGTTATTCCAAATTGACCAAACAAGTCTTAACAAACTCAAGAAGATTGTAGTTATATCAAGTATTTTTTCTGACCAAAACTAGAAATGAATAACAGGGGGAAAGTTGGAAAATACACAAACACATGGAAATTAAACAATGGCCTCCTGAACACTTAATGGATCAAAGAAGAAATCCAAGGGAAATGAAATAATATGTTGAGCAAATAAAATGGAAACACAGCATACTGTAACTTATATAATGCATCACAAGCAGTTTTAAGAGGAAAGATTATAGTGACAAATGCATACATTAATAAAAAAGAAAGATCCCAAACAACCTTACATTACACCGCAAGGAACTAGATTTTTTTCTAGTTCACAAACTAAGCCCAAAGTTAGCAGAACAAAGGCGTAAAAACAGACACGTAGACCAACAGAACAGAATTGAGAGCCCATAAACAAGCTCATATATATATGTATATGATTGGATAATATGTGATAAGGGAGCCAAGAATACTCAAAAGGGAAACCATGATCTCTTCAAAAAATAGTGTTGGGGAAGAATGCAGAAGAATGAAATTGGACCCTACCTTATACCTCTCACAGAAATTAACTGAAAGTAATTAAAGGCTTAAATGTAATACCTGAAACCATGAACTCCTAAAAGAAAAATTTCCCTACAATGAGCTCCTTGACCTTGGGTCTTGACAAAGATTTTTTTAATTTGACACCAAAAGCACAGGCAACAAAAGCAAAAATACACAAGTGGGACTACATCAAATAAAGAAGCTTCTGCGCAGCCAAGGACATAATCAACAAAATGAAAAGGCAACCTATGGAATGGGAAAAATATTTGCAAATCATATAACTGATAAGGGCTTAATATCCAAAATATAAGGGCAGGTGGGTGACTCAGTCAGTTATACATCCCACTCTTGATTTCGGCTCAGGTCATGATCTCACAGTTCATAGGAGCAAACTGTCTGTGCTGATGGTGAGCAGCCTGCTAGGGATTCTTTCCCTCTCTCTCTGCTCCTCCCCTGATTGTGCTCTCTCTCTCTCAAAATAAACTTTAAAATATATATGGAATTCATAAAACGCAATGCCCAAAATACAAATAATCCAATTAAAAATGGGCAAAGAACCTGAATAGACATTTTTCAGAAAAAAAAGACACACAAATGGCCAATAGCTACAGAGAAAGGTGCTAAACATCTTTAATTATGAGGGAAATGCAACTCAAAACTACCTCCAGATATCTCCTCACACCTGTTCAGGTGGCTATTATCAAAAAGTCAAGAGACTTAAAAAAAAAAAAGTCAACAGATAACAAGTGTTGGCAAGGATGTAAAGAAAAGAGAACACTTGTGCACTACTGGTGGGACTGTAAATTGGCATAGCAACTGTGGGAAACAAAAAAGGTTTCTTGAAGAATTAAAAATAGAACTACCATATGATCCAGAAATCCCACTTCTGGGTATATAGCCAAAGGAAATGAAATCAGGATCTCAGGGAGACATCTGGACCCCCATGTTCCTTGCAGCATTATTCTCAGTAGTCAAGACATGGACACAATCTAAATGTCTGTGGATGGATGGATGGATGGATGGATGGATGGATGGATAAAGGGGATGTATGTATGTACAATGGAATATTATTCAGCCATAAAAGAGGAGGAAATCTTAACTTTTGTGACAGTATGAATAGATCATGAGGCTACTATGCTGACTGAAACAGATCAGACAAATACTATACAATATCACTTATATATGTGGAATCTAAAAAAGCCAAACTCATAGAAATGGAGGGTAGAATTGTGGTTGCCAGGGGTTGTGCAGGGAATGAGGAGACATTGGTCAAAGGGTACAAATTTCTGGTTATAAGTTGAACAGATTCTGGGGATCTAATGAACAGCATGATGACTACGGTTGACAACCCTATATTGTATCCTTCCTTGCTAAAAGAATAAATCTTAAATGTTCTCAAAACAACAACAAAAGGTAACTATAGATGTGTTAACTAACTGTATCATGGTAATCATTTCACAATATATATACACATCAAATCATCACACTGTGCACCTTAAACTTGTAATATTATATATCTATTCTATCTCAGTAAAGAAAGATGGGGGAAATATTAATGAGCTCTCAAGTCATGAAAAGACGTGGGAGAGCCTTAAGCCACATTATTAAATGAAAGAAGCCAATTTCAAAAGTCTGTATATACTGTAGAATTCCAACTATATGATACTCTAAAAAATGCAAACCTATGGAGACCAAACAGATCAGTGGTTGCCAGGGGTTGAGGCGAGAAAGAGAACAGTATGTGAAGCACAGGGGATTTTTAGGGCACTGACCCTATTCTGTATGATATGTAATTTACAACAGCGAGACGGAAGCCTACTGTAACCTATGAACTTTATGTGATAATGACCTGTCAATGTAGGTTAATTGACTGTAACAAATATACCACTCTGGTGTGGGATGCTGATGGTTAAGGAGGCTACGCATGTGTGGGAGTGGGGGTTATATGAGAAATTTCTGTACCTTCTGCTCAGTTTTTCTCTGGACCTAAAAGTGCTCTAAAAAATAAAATCTATTAAAAAAATCCTTAGACTCCCATATGCCAATGTATAAATCCATGAGTTTATTCTATTTTTCCTTTAACTCTCTTCCACATTTTTTAAAGATTTTAACATTTTACGATTTTATGTTTTTAAGTAATCTCTACACCCAATCTGAGGTTCAAACTTACAACCCTGAGACCAAGAGTCATATGCTCTACAGATTGAGCCAGCCAGGTGCCCCCTACATTTTTAATTGTGCTATTTATACCTTGTCAATATGTATTTCAGTTCTGAATTATCACCTTTGTCCCAAACTTTTAGTCTTTGATCTACGGTTATATTCAACGTAAAAAAAAAAAAAAAAAAGGATGGACAGAGACAAGTTACAGGTGAAGAAATGAGAAGTTCTCTCTTTTGTATGTATGTACGTGTATGAATATATATATACACACACATATACATACACAAACCTAGGAGTGGTTGTTTCTGCTAAAAAAAAGGCAGATGCAGCCCTGGTCACAGCACGCAATAGGAAACGGGGGTGTCCTGGGAAGAAACTTCCTCACCAAAGGACTTCCATCACGTCACCTAGGTCTGTTCTCTGGCCAAAGGCAATATCCCTTTCCTTCCCCCACCGATTGGGTGAGCCTTATTTAAAGCCAAGGACCCTCTTAAGCTTTGTGTAAATTTTAACACAGGCCTTATGGAGACAATTCATTGCTTTTACTGCCCTACCAAGGTAGAGGATGCTGCCATCTTTTGAGTTTAAGTCCACTTCCTCTAGGAAACTTCTCCTGAGAAAAACCAATAACACATTGTAGGCCTTCCTGACTCACTCTGCTGCACAGGTGAGTGAGTCAATATATGAGACTGTAAAGATTGAAATATTTCACATACAATCCTTCTCCCTTGAGCCCTTGTCACTGGAGATAGTGACCTGCTTCTCTGTCCCCAGCTATGTCCCATACAAGTCATTGAACATACATGTCCAGTAAATATTTACTGATTTATCCAGGATGGGTAAGGCAGGCTGGTCTGTACCTTTCAGAGACCCTAGGCCATGCTCATTTACTTTGGGGCTGGTTGGTTAATAAACTTTCTGTTGTCCCCTGGAGCTGGAATAGACAAGAAGCATATTTATCTCAAATTCAGATTAGAAATCCAAGATCTTGGTTTTAGTTAGTCATTGATTAACATGACTTTAGGAAAACCAGTTAGCTACTCTGGGCCTCAGTGTCTCTATTTAAAAAAGACTCCAATCTCTCTTCCATTTAAGAGAGAGGAAGGGGATTATTCAACAAACGATGCTAGAGGTTAGCTGTTTAGGAAAAAAACGCCAAAACGTTCATACCGAAGAATGAAAAGAAAATATAGATGACTCCCAAATTATAATGGTCTGACTTATGATTTAAGGTAATTTAGGCTAACTTAGGATGTTTGGCAGGTTCCATGTGTTACATGCATTTGGGGCTAAAGCTATTTTCAATTTACGATAGGTTTATGGGCACATAGCCCCATTATAAGTCCAGGAAGATCTACATATACCTGACTGACTGGTGTTATCAGATGGTAAAGAATTTTGTAAATTTAAAGAATATGGAAGAAAAAGAAAAGGAAAACATTGGGAAGCTTTCTACATGAAAAAGAAAACTAATATCTTAGAAATATTAACAACGGTATGGGGCACCTGGGTGGCTCAGTCAGTTAAGCATCTGACTTTGGCTCAGGTCATCATCTCACAGTTCTTCAGTTCACGCCTGGTGTCAGGCTCTATGCTGACAGCTCAGAGCCTGGACCCTGCTTTGGATTCTGTGTCTCCCTCTCTCTCTGCCCCTCCCCCATTTTCTCTCTCTCTCTCTCTCTCTCTCTCTCTGTCTCCTTCCCTCCCTCAAAAATAAACATTAAAAAATTTTAAAGAAAGATTAACAAAGGTAAGAGGTAAGCACAAATGGAAAAAATTACAACAAAAAGAACAAATGGTCTATCCTACCCCTAACTTGACAGCATCTCCCTCTCTCAGTCCTTGACAAAAGGGAAGGACGTGGGTAAACTCTGACGCAGTAGCCAGGGGGGAAATGTCTAAGTAATTAGAGGGCTGTAACTATGCGCCTGGATAACTACCCAAGCGCAGCCACCCTGTAGACTGGACAACGCCATGGGGGAGGCAGGATGGGGGTTGTTACCCTAGTTTTGTAGATGGGAAAACAGGCACAGGGAGGCGAAATGAGACTGCCAAGTCATCACAGCTGGCAAGTATTAAACCCAACTTTGGGGGCGCCTGGGTGGCTCAGTAGGTTAAGCCTCTGACTTCGGCTCAGGTCAGATCTCACATTTGTAGGTTCGAGCTCTGTGTCAGGCTCTGTGCTGACAACTGGCTCAGAGCCTGGAGCCTGCTTCTGGTTCTGTGTCTCCTTCTCTCTCTGCCCCTTCTCTTCTCATGCTCTGTCTCTCTTGGTATCAAAAATAAATAAAACATTTAAAAAAAAAACCAACTTTGGAACCCCAGCTGACCCATCTGTGAAATGAGGCAGTTGGATTAGAACCCTGGCTCTCAAAGTGCATGTTCTGACCAGGGACCGCAGCCTCCCATGGGAACTTGTTGGAAATGCAAATTCTCAGGTGGCCCCAGACCCTGGAAACCTGACCCTTGGCAGTGGGGCCCAGCCACCTGTGGTGCAATAAGCCCTTCAGGTGATTCCCATGCACACTCAAGTTTGGAGAACTGCTGGACTGCATGATTTCTAAGGCCTCTTGCAACCTAAAACATTCCTATTAATACCCGAGTGTTCATCTCCAGGACATCTTGCACAAAACCATGCTGTTTTCTTGATCTGGAACCAAAAGATTAAAAAAAAAAAAAAAAAGAAGAAGAAGAAGTGTTTGGAGTTTGTGTTAATGGGAGGAAACACTCCTTCCCCCAGTGGAATCTATACCTACTGTGCTTGTTAAAGCTACCCGTCTTATTTGGCACACCTGGCTGACTTGATTGTCCATGTGACTTTTGATCTCGGGGGTCATGAGTTTGAGCCCCATTAAATTTTTAATGTTTATTTATTTATTTATTTATTTGGAGAGACGGAGAGAGAGCAGAGGAGGGGCAGAGAGAGAGGGAGAGACAGAATCCCATGCAGGTTCTGTGCTGTCAGCAAAGAGCCCAAAGATAGGCTTGATCCCCAGAAAGGTGAGATCAAGACCTGAGCCCACATCAAGAGTCCTTAGTTTATCAGACAGAGCCATCCAGGTGTCCCAGGAAAAGAGTTCAGTTTAAAATGAAACTGCATTTTAAAAGAGCTACCTATCTTAAATCATTTGCATATTGGTAATCATAACCTAGTCTTTCTTCCTGAGGTCTGCATGGAGTGGGAAGCAATGAGGCCCTCCTCACAGAAGCGAACTAGAGGCAATGTGGCGGGCAGGGTGATCAGAGATTGCCTGTCAATCACTCCTTCTCAGCAAATGAGCTTAGATCTAGAGGCCTAACAGCAGTTTGACCTTTCCTGAGCTCTTCCCCAACTTGGCCTCACTTGGCTAGATTTTAATACCCGCTCAACGCTGACAGGGAATCCACCAGGCAAGGCTCTCCACCCCTGGTGGCCGGCATGCCAACCACAGCCCATTGTCCTCATCCCAGCAGCCCTGCCGCCGCCTCACCCTCGTTTGCTCTCACCTGTGTCCTTGCTTCCCAGCCATAGGTAGCGAGGAGCTACCTGGGTGCCCCCAACACGTCTGACAAAAGCGACACAAAACCAGCTCCATTTGCCCAACCAGGAGAGGCCGCTGTGAGGGATGGAGGGGGAGGAGAGGAAAATGGCCATGTCCCGGGAATGTTGAAGACGGTAACCCTCATGCTGTGGAGACGGTTCATGAAGCCCAAGAGGAGGGAACCTGAAGCCCAAGAGGAGGGAGCCGGCCACATGACACCAGGAAGACAGAATATGGCGCTGAGGGACTGCCCATCATCTCCACCGCCACCCTCCTGACCCTCCCGTCTTAATTAGGAGATGGAGCACATTGGGCCTCACAGACAATGAGGGGGAGGATAGAGACATTGACATGGCAAGCAAAAGACCCTCAAGCTATGCTCAGGAGGCTCTTTTCTGCCAGGGATGCGGTGGCCCTGGCATCACAAGGGGCAACAAATGTGGGCGGCCACCTTGTTGTTGAGGAAAAGACTTCAGGAAAAGCAAATCTCTCATATTCATAAATGTTCTCAAGCCCACCTAGAATTTCTCCAGTATATCCAGCAGTAAAAGCCCTCCAAAATGGTGAGGTGGAAATTGCTCAAATGAAAGCCAAATTCATTAAAGAAGTCATGATATTTTTTAAAATGCTCGACTCTATCAACCTCTACTTGATAAAAGTTGCAAAATCCTCAATGCAAAGTATGAGCCTACAAAAAGTAAATGCTAATGAAGACAGGTCTGAGGAGGCAGTCTGTGAGGAAATGAAGAAAGTTCGAGGAAGCAACAAAGCCTGAAGACACAAGCTTTCCGAAAGGAATTCCTCAGTTTTGGTTAATGTTTAAGAACTCGGAAACAGTTCAGAAACACGATGGGTCATTCTAGGGCACCTAAAAGATAACGGACTCAAGTTCCCAGGGACTGGTGAGACTGAGTTTCACAGAATTTCTCTTTGAACCCAAAGAATATTTCTCAAATGAGGTGTTGACTAAAACATATATGTTTAGTGTAGGCCCAAATGACTCTGGTCCTTCTCTCTCTCAGGGACTTGAGAGGCTTCATAAGATGCTGAATACGTTGGAAGAAGGCAGGAAACATCACCCAGCAAACCATTAAGCTTCAGAAAAATAAGAGAAATGGATCTCCATGAAGAGTCTACAGATAACTTTAAGGTACTGTTTTTTAATTACTTTTGTATTCCTGAAATGCCAGAGTTGCAGATGCTATATAGCCAAAACTGATTAACATTTTCAGTCAGGACACCTTTTCCATGATCCTAAAATCCTAAAATCGGTATTATACTTCACTGGAGACGCATTTGATGACTCACAGTGACTCAACGGTCCCCAGTGCCATGGAAGAAGAAGTGAGTGAGGAGGAAAACGACAACGGTACAATACAATGACGCAGATGTGACGCAGATCAGGAAGGAGCATCTTAAAGCCAGCACCGCTTTGCAGGGTGCAAGCTATAGTCAACTGGGTGTGTGTGTATCACTGACCAATAGCAGAAATGTGACTATGAGTTGCCTACAGCCTCTTTTTACAGTTCTGGATAGCTAGATCAGAAGCTTTTAGGAGTTTGTGAGCCAGCGCTTTCTTCTCAGAATTTCAATGGTCCTCGCTTTTGTGCCAGATATAGAATTCACTGCATCCTTGAACGTCCACAGTTAGGTCCTTGGGAAGTGCTATTGTCATAGCTCTAAGACTGCAGCTGTAAATATCAGAATACTTAGGGACCAAGGGTGGTTTTAAAAACCTTCCTGAGAAGCCACCCGAAGCCGTGTTCAAGCCAGTTTGCATGACTTGTGCCTTCCTGCTCACAGGGTGGAAATGTAGTCTCTTGTCCCAACTAGTAAACGATGCCCTTTTTAACCTTACCATGTGTGTCGTTAAGAGTTCTAGTCAGAACATATTTGATAACTATTAGTTTGTTTGAGGATTTTGGTACTGACTGTTAAAAGAAACTTAGTCACAGTCAGGTGATTAACCACTGGGGTGTTAATAAAGTCTTGTCTTTTCCTTATATTTTATCATAAAGTACATTTTACCTGCTAAAGCAGTTTTATATCGTCCTACCTGCTATGAATGGTATCTTTTCAACATTTGGGAAGCCTTTTTCAAGCTAAAGGCTTTTTAATCATAGCCCAAAGTATCAAGAAAATCTTTGAAATTTCACTTAAGGGAACCCCAAGCATTCC
Organism: Helogale parvula; assembly: GCA_004023845.1. Lineage (NCBI taxonomy): Eukaryota > Metazoa > Chordata > Mammalia > Carnivora > Herpestidae > Helogale > Helogale parvula. Next base: position 10,772 of record PJEM01012045.1, read on the forward strand.
TTCAGAGTATCTCCCCCCACCAGCCATTCATTGGATCTTGACATTCCACTCAATGGGCTATTTCTTTGAGCTGAGAACATTGTGTGTTGATGTAACAAGTAACTCAAAACAGCGTCTGCATGTGATAAAACTATGTAAATACTAGTGATCGTTTATTAGTATCTTTTTACTGGGGTTAGAGACACTAATGAATAGGGACAGGAAAGATGGGTGGTGCTAAGTGGTTGTAGATTTTGCTGAAAACCTCACCTTCCTCACTATCTTGCTGAAAATCACCTGAGCAAAAACAATGTGAAATAAATCCTCTTCTCCCTGGTGGCAACAATTGATGGCTTTCTCTTCCCTCACAATGTCCGACAGGCAACTCTAAACAAATATATAATCCAGACATTGTGCAGTCTTTGCAAACACGGTCACAACAAATTATAAGCAAATCACCCTCCCAAGCCCCATTTATAAGAAAATTCTGGAGCCATTTCTTTTCTCTCTCCTCAGCAACTTTCATCACTTATTTGAGGCTAAGTCAACCTAATGAAGAGATGCCTTCCAAATAAAAACAACGCCCAAGATCGCAAGGAATACCTACCCTTTCCTAATACTCAGGAATCCCACCTTGTGGATGGATTTACTAAATAATGCCAGGTCCTCCGAGGCTTGCTTGCCATTGACTCTTCAATAGAGCCTCGGGGAGAAGATGAGGACTTCGGGATAGATAGGCTAGACCAGTGATCCCAAACTTCGTTGCACATTCCACTCACCTGGGGATCTTTTCCTTTCTTTCTAGTTTATTTATTTATTTTGAGAGAGTCAGAGACAGCGTGAATGGGGGAAGGGCAGAGAGAAAGAGGGATAGAGAGAGAATCCCAAACAGGGTCCACACTGTCAGCATGGAGCCTGATGAGGGGCTCGAACTCACTAACTGTGAGATCTGACCGAGCCGAAACTAAGAGTCAGATACGGGGCACCTGGGTGGCTCAGTCGGTTAAGTGACTGACTTTGGCTCAGCTCATGATCTCATGGTTCATGAGTTCAAGCCCTGCATGGGGCTCTGTGTTAACTGCTAGGGAGCCTGGAGACTGCTTTGGATTCTGTATCTCTATTTCTCTCTCTCTCTCGCTCGCTCTCGCTCTCCCTCAAAATTAAACAAACATTAAAAAAGAGACACTTAACCAACTGAGCCACGCAGGGGCCCCTTACCTGGGGAATCTTTAAAAAAAAAAAAAAAAGGCTGGTTCCCACCCCCAGACATTCAGATTTAACCGCAAGAGGGTGCAACCTGAGTATCAGGAGTTTCTAAGTCTCCCCCAACCAGTGATTCTAATATGCAGCACAGTTTGAGAACCACTGGGGCAAATCCTCAAGGTTATCAGGTTTTTTTCTGTGTATTTTCTGAAAGTTCCCTGTTTTGTTTTGGGTAGTCATATGCAAGTTAGGATGTGTGTTTGCACACATGCAATTTCAGCTTTCAGCTTTTTTCTTTTTTTTGAGAGTGAGTGAGCGTGCACGCACAGGGGAGGAGCAGAGGGAGAATCTTAAGGAGGCTCCACGCTCAGCGCAGAGCACGACACAGAACTTGATCCCATGACCCTGACCCTGAGATCATGACCTGAACCGATATCAAGAGTCGGATGCTCAACCAACTGAGCCACCCAGGTGCCCCAACTTCAGCTTTTTTGATAGGAATATAGTTTTTCATCCATTACAATATGATTAGCCTTATGTTAGTTTTCTATTCCTTCACATATATTTTCATTACTAATGTGAATAATTATTCTCCCTCCCCCCAACAAAAACCTAAATATACCTGTGAGCAAATTATCTATCCAAAAACAGATATTTGCAAGCCACAACAGTTCTTGCATAATCTAGGGAGACCAATGTGGATTTTCTTTCCCGTGCCCTGCTCCTCCTTGAGGATACAAACATCAGGGCAAACCTCTGGGTAGGATGGGCTGCAATGAAGCCCTCTTTTAAATCAGTGATCTTAAGGGGCCATTCTGTTCAGAGCCTTCAGCTGCCAGAAATATTCACTTATTCCCAGATAAACGAAAGCCAGGTGGCTACTTATTCCTTTTATAAAACTTGTTAATGCTTATTTTTTGAAAACGAGACAGAGACAGAGAGTGAGCAGTGGAGAGGCAGAAAGAGAGGGAGACACAGAATCCGAAGCAGGCTCTAGGCTCTAAGCTGTCAGCACAGAGCCTGATGTGGGGCTTGAATCCATGAACTGCGAGATCATGACCTGAGCCGAAGTCGGATGCTTAATGGACTGAGCCACCCAGGATGCCCCAGCCACTTATTCTTTTATCTTCTCATTAGTGTTAGCCCTAATGCTGCTTTCTAGAAAGACTGCTGCTGGGAGTAGGGTGGTGAATGAATATATCTGTTTATGTAATACAGTGACCTTGTTTTACTTCAGTGTCTAGAGCCCTGGAAGTTTGCAGGGTGGAGGCCAGGAGAGATTTTAGAGCTTATTTAGACCAGTCTCTCCCAGTCAGCTCTGTCACCTCTTGCCATGCGACTTTGGACAAATCGCCTAACCTCGCTGTACCTGTTTCTTCATTTATAAAATGGAGAGAGTAGTACCTACCTTACAGGGTTTTTGTGAGCATGTTTAAATGAGGTAATACTTAGTATAGCACGTAGAAGAGTTCCTAAGTCAGAAATTGTTTGGCTAGCCATCCTTATTAGTTCAGACCCTCTGGCAAAGCTTTGTGTGCATTTAGCTATTTATCCTAAGGGTCCAGCAAGGAAGTTGTCATGGCACCATTTCATGAATGAGAGGCAACCAAAGCTCAGAGAAGTTAGTAGTGCACCAGGTCATTCAGCCAGTAATGTGTGGAGCTGTGAGATGACCCCACCTGCATCTGTCCCATCCCAGTTCACACGTGCTTATTCTACTCTGCTCTGTTGTTCCTAATTGTATGTGGAAGGAGTTCAGCTTGCATCGTCATCTCTGTGCCCAAGGCTCAGGCACGTGAGGGCATGTAGGTGAACTGATAAGTCTCATGTGCAGAAAATGTGTCTACATAGCACCCAGGGAACCCCGTGCGAGGTCAGGTCGTGTGCAATGCAGTGTAGGATAGGATGGCAACAGAAACCTATTTTTTAAAGTTTATTTATTTTGAGAGAGAGAGAGCAAGGGAGGGGCAGAGAGAGAGAATCCCAAGCAGGCTCTGCACCGTCAGCGCATAGCCCGATGAGGGGATCAAACTCACAAACTGTGAGTTGAGCTGACTGAGCTGAAGTCAAGTCAGACGCTTAACTGACGGAGCCAGCCAGGTGCCCCCAGAAACCTAGTTTTAAGAAATACGGAGGGGAGACCTCATCCTAAGAAAAGAGAGATGCAGGAAAGAAGAGTCTGGGTTAGTAAGCCTTTCTTAAGTCATCAGAGTGACATAATATTTGAGGGTAGCACCGTGTCTTATGTGCATGAGTATGTCCTAGTAAAATGGAAAGAGTTTTTAAACTAAACTCAAATAGCAGTGGTCCCAGCAACACTATTTGGGGCTCCTCTGACAGAGGATAACATGATTCAGAATGCCTCCCTCCTACATACACACATCTTCAACTTTATCATAGGCAACTCTGGGAACGTAAGGTGAACTCTTAGAGCAATGGTTCCTATCAACAGAGAACTTCTCTACTCAGAGTGACACACACTGTGCCCATCAGTGCTGAAGAGGCTATGGAGCCTGATGAGACAAGGCTATGATGTGAACTGACACACTACCTTACCAGCAGAGTGACAGTATCCAGTGGGCCAGTAGATCTGTGAGAAATACAGTGTCCAGAGAGAACCAGTGGATCCAGTGCCACTGGATCAACAGACTGCCATCAGGCACAGAATAAAAGATATAGGGGCGCCTGGGTGGCTCAGTCGGTTAAGCCTCTGACTTCGGCTCAGGTCAGATCTCACGTTCGTGGGTTTGAGCCCCACATCAGGCTCTGTGCAGATAGCTCAGAGCCTGGAGCCTGTTTCCGGTTCTGTGTCTCCTTCTCTCTCTGCGCCTCCCCCTCTCATGCTCTGTCTCTCTCTCTGTATCAAAAATAAATAAAACATTAAAAAAAAGATATATACACATCTCTTGAATGTCTCAAACACATAGCAGATAATAGATTTTCTTTAAGCCCCTACTCCACCATATAAAATATGCAAGTTAGACAGCATGGAAATTCATTCATTCATTCATTCATTCATTCATTCACCAAATACTGATTTTGTAACTTCTGTAAGCATACCAAGTACTCCATATGCCATGGATATAATGATGATGGAACTTCCAACTTTTGCAAGGAAAAACTATGTTATTTAAGTAATTATACAAATAAAAAATTGCACTTACGACAAATGCTATGATAGAGAAGAATATTGTTCTCGAAACATAATAGGAGGATTTCTACCTGCTCAGTGAAAATGACATCTGAGAGATGAAAAGGCCCTAATGAGACAAAAATGGAGGGGAAGAACATTTCGGGCAATGGAAGGAGCACATTCAAAGGTCCTGTGGCAAGATAAAAGATTGATAAGTGCAAAGACTTGAGGGCATAATAACAGTATGAGGCTAAGGACTCAGATGGAGTAAGACCAAATTGAGCCTTGTAGATCATAAGTATTGTGGCCCTTATCCCAAGATTCATGGGAAGATTTTGAAAGCTTTTAAGTAGAAGAGAGGATGTCATATGATTAATTATGAAAATCACTCAGTCATGCCACTCCTCTGCTTAAAATCTTCTAAAGGCTTTCAGTTACACTTGGGAGAAATCCAAATCCTTACACCATGATCTGCAAAGTTCTGGCCCCTGGATACTTCTCCTGTTCTGTCTTTGTTACCTCTGCTCTAACCACACCGGCTTCCTGCTCTTCCTAAAAATGCCAACCTTGTTCTCACCCAAGAGCCATTGGACTTGCTGTTCCTTTTACTTGGAATGTTTTTTCCCCAGATATTTGCATGTATCACCCCCTCTCTTACACAGGTCTCTGCTCAAACAACATCTACTTAGAGAAGCCTTCTCTGCCAAGTCCATCCAAAATAGTGTCCCCTGACACTATTCCCTTGCCTGTTTAATTTTTCTTCATGACATTAGCACTGCCTGACATTTTATTAGATACTTGCTTATCACTGATCTCTCACAATAAAATGTAACTCTATGCGGGCAGGGCCTTTGTTTTGCTCACTGCCATATAACCAACATGTAGAATGGTGCCTGGTATATAATGGATACTTGATAAATTTATTTTGATTGAATGAATGAATATACTAATTAATGACTACAATGTGGAAAATATATTGGGAGGGAGCCAAAGTGGATATAGGAAGACTAGTTAGCAGACAAGTACAGTATTCGAGGTGAGACCTGATGACAGCTTGAACTGGATGGTAATGGAGGAGGTAGTGAAAATGAATAACTTGGAAAGAAATTTGGGTTGGTAAAACTGATAGGACTTGAATATGGATTAGCTATAGCAGGTGAGAAAGGGGGGAGAATGGAAAGGATAGTTGCCAGGTTATATCCTAGATTCTACTTGTACAGTATTTTCCAACGACTTTCCAGCAAGCATATTATTTCAAATACTCTTTGTTGAGGACTCTAAAATGGCATTTCCATATAATGGAATCACACCTGCAGAGATTACTACAGAGCCACCATCAGAAAGACTAGACTTGGCCTTGTTCTAACAGGGGAGGCTGCTCTGAAGTAACTGTGTTATCGGCACGGGATCAACACTCCCCTCCTCCTTATGATACCACACATCACGGCTAACCATACGCATTTGCAGTGAAGCACAGTTTGTCCCCGGAATAAAAGCAGATCAACCAGGCCATGAGGATGGCGCCTTAACTCCACATCCCACTTCATCTATATTCCACGTCTCCTAAAACTACATTAACTAATTTTCGTAACGTTTATTTATTTATTTATTTTGAGACAGAGAGAGAGTGAGTGTGAGAGAGAGAGAGAGAGAGAGAGAGAGAGAGAGAGAATCCCAAGTAGGCTCTGCGCTATCAGCACAGAGCCTGATGTGGGACTCAGACTCACAAACCATGAGATCATGACCTGAGCCGACATCAAGAGTCAGATGCTTAACTGACTGAGCCATGCAGTCACCCCTACATTAAGTATTAAAAAGAAAAACTATAGGGGTACTTTACAGATGGCTTCCCCTCCAATTTAAGGTGGCATTAACTTGGTAGTCAAGATAAATAATTCTGACACACTGTTTTAAAAAAATAAAAATTAGGGGTGCCTGAGTGACTCAGTCAGTTAAGTTTCTGACTTTAGGTCAGATCATGATCTCCCGGTTCGTGGCTTTGAGCCCCACATCGAGCTCTGTGCTGACAGCTCTGAGCCTGGAGCCTGCTTCGGAGTCTGTGTCTTCCCCTCTCTCTGCCCCTCCCCTCTTCATGCTGTGTCTCTCTCCAAAATAAATAAACATAAAAAAAAATAAGAGAGAGAGACAAACTACAAATTGAGGGGATTTTACAAAATATTGGACTTTATCCTTAAAACTGTAAAGTTGCTACCCCAAAATATGCCTCTTTGGCATAAGGATTATCTTGAGCTGGTTATTTTTTTAAAATAGCAGACATGGGAGAAGCTCTGAAAATGAGAAGTTACCCTTTTGCACAAAACACTTACATATAAGGGAAATCTCCATCTGTAAGGGTGTCTTCCTCTCTGTACCAGAAAGAGGAGGAGGACTGAGCCTTCTACAAACTCTTACCAATGGAGAAGGCTACAACTTAACCTGCATAACAACCTCACCCTTGTTTACTGTGCTTTGCCTAAAAATCACCCATAACTGGCCTTATCCACCCCCCCCCCCACCAACATCTTTTGTGTTTAGTTGGATGTGGTATTTAAGGTGGTGGCTTGGGCCATTTCTGGAAGTTACTCAGTTTTCCTGGGTATCTCCACATATACATGAGGGATGCATGTTATTAAACTTATGTTTATTTTTCTCCTATTAATTTGTCTATTATTATGGGGAGGGTCTCAGCTGAGAACCTAGAAAGATAAAAAGAAAATTATTTTTCCTCCCCTACAAAGTCATCAAAAACAAGGAAAATCTGAGAAACTCGCAACCATAAGGAGTCTGAGGAGATAGGATGACTAAGTGTAATATGGTATCCTGGATGGGATCCTGGAACAGAAAAAGGAATTCATGTAAAAATTAAGAACATCTGAATAAAGTGTGGACTTTGGTGATAGTAATATGTCAGTATCAGTTAATAAATTGTGACCAATGTGCCACACTAATGAAAGGTGCTAATAATGTGGAACTAGGCATCATGCATATTAGAACTCTTCATACTATCTTTGCAATTTTTCTGTAAATCTAAAACGATTCTAAAATAAAAAGATGTCTAAGCTACACACACACACACACACACTCTCTCTCTCTCTCTCTCTCTCTCTCTCTCTCTCTTACAATACATGATCTCACTCCATTACTTTACTCCTCATGTGTAAATAGACCAGAATACTCTCTTTCAGCTGATGTCTTACAGGTGCTGCTTTTATAAATACTTGATCTTTTCAGATACAGCACTTTCAAACCCTGAGAATGTCAAGGGAAAAGCTATGAGACCTCTCTCCATTGGTAGAAGAAAAATAGAAGGAAAAACTTAATAGAAAACAACCCCTACTTATCCACCCAGAATTACTAGACTATTGAGCAGGATTGGAGGTTCTATATGGTTTTGCTTTGCTTTGAGGAGATAGTTTGTAAATTATTGCTTATCTAATATTTGTTCACTTATCACCATATTTGTCCTCCAGGAAATAAGAGTCACTCAGAATTTTTAGAGACTTTTCTGGTAAATTGTGATAAACATAGGCAAGCAACTCAGAACAGTAATTTCATTAAATTATTCCTTCATTCCCTACACACACACACACACACACACACACACACACACACACACTCATTAATGTAAGGGAAGGATGATGCAGCAAGGGAGAATGAAAAGATTAGATGGAAATAATAAGGCAGCACAAATCACAAAAGCACAAAATTTCAGAGCGAGGCTAAACCCTAAAGATCATCTGCTCCCAAATCATGCAGAGGGGAGCCTAAGACCCAGAGAGATTAAGTGATTCACTTAGGATCACAACCCTTCAACGCTCTTTCAACAACACTAGGCAGCTCACTCTATTCTTTAGTTTTGTCTAGACATAGATCCAATATATTATTAAAAAGGTCAGTTAAAAAAAAGCTCATGGAGGTCATTTGACATGTGTTTATTAAACAAATTAGGAATAATATTATATATAGAAGTTTCCATAAAACTATTTTTATACCCTGCTTATGACTAGCTGTGGTATATGGTTCTTTTAATAAAACCCAACTTTACCTCAAGAATCAGAAATGGATCCATGGGGGTGCCTACAGAGCATGGTGTTCATACAGCATGCAACTCTTGATCTCAGGGTTGGGAGTTTGAACCGCATATTAGGTGTAGAGTCTACTTAAAAGTAAAATCTTAAAAAAAGAGAAATGGATCCATGAACAAAATACACAAAAGTCAAGAAACTTAAGTTCTAATTCAGACATTGAATTTTACTCTGTGACTTGGACTTCAATACAACTGAGCCTCAGTTTCTTCCTTAGTTAAATGGGAGCAACAATTTCCCATCTTACCCAGGGGTCATGAGAATTATTAGAGCTTGGTACCCTCTCTATCTTTCCCATCTGAAGAGTGATGGGACTCCCCTTAGTGTTATGAAGTCCCATGTTTGCTACTCTGAGCAGCCAAGGTTACTATCTGCTCTTCTTACTAACTTATCACCCATCATTCCAGGGGTCACACATTCTTATAGAACTTGTTTTCCCCTTACAGTCCTTGGAAAGTATAATAGAAAAAGCAAAAAGCAGACAGAAGTCAGAAGAAAGTGTTCTATGTTCAGAGCTGCCACTGGCTTTCATATGATCCTCAACAGGTTAATCCCTCCATGTGTATAATAAGAGATCGGGCCCCAGTCTAAGGTTCTCCATGGATCTGAGGATCCCAATGAGCCCTTTCAGCTTGGATGAATAACTCTAGAATTCTGTATTTATCCATCACCAGGTAGGTTGAAAGTGTAGATGACTGTGGCTTTCTGTGTCTGTGTCAAGCTTTCAAATGAGCTACAAGGTTCATCTCAGCGTGAGAACTTCTGGTACCTTTGGGACTCTAAGACCCACACAGAGGATGGGTGAGATGACTTGGGGGGAGGGAGGTTAAAAGTGACCCAAGTCCAGAGGCAATTAATCTTGAAATAATTAAATTATCTCTACCCTCAACTCTGTATTCCCTTAAATAGAAGAGAGGGGAAGCCAGTAATGACACTCTTTCTGCAATGAAGGTTGATAATTACAAAATGAAATTTTTCCGTTAAAAGAGAAGGGACATTCACCCTATTCATATTTATAAGCCTAGTATTTCTGAATCTTATTATGTCTTATATTTCACAGACAAGGAAGAAAATAAAATAAACGTTCATTTACCATCAACTCTGATGAGTATTACTCACCTCTTTCAATAAATACACACCAATAACCATTAGCCTGCGGCCCTTGAACCCTCCAGCAGACACAGCTGGAACCATTACTTGTCAGAATGAGAAACTGCATATGTATAGAGTTAAACTGGAGGAGGTGCTGGGGGCACCCCTGCCTTACTCTAGTACTTTCCCATGTCTCCTTACCTCAGCTACCAGCCCCATCCAATACACACTGTTGAGAATATGGTATCCCTTTAATTCTAATCTCAATACAGGTGTAGAAAGCCACTTTCAGGGGCACCTGGGTGGCTCAGTTGGTTAATGTTCAACTCTTGATTTCAACGCAGGTCATGGTCTCATGGTTAGCGGGATGGAACCCCATGTCAGGCTCTGCTCTTACAGTGTCAAGCCTGCTTAGGATTCTCTCTCTCCCTCTCTCTCCCTCTCTCTGCCTCCCTCACAAAATAAATAAATAAACTTCCAAAAAATATGCTTTCAAGAAAGATTCCAATTAGAGGGGAATGGAAGGAAAAATAAGTTACAGAGAAGGAGGCAAGCCATAAAAAATTAGGGGTCTCTTAAATACAGAGAATAAACTGAGAGTTAATGGGAGTGAGGGAAATGGATGATGGGCACTGAGGAGGGCACTAGTTGGGATGAGACTGGGTGATGTATGTATGTGATGAATCATGGGAATCTACTCCCAAAGCCAAGACTACACTGTATATACTGTATGTTAGCTAACGTGACAATAATTTTTAAAAAATCCCAACTCAAGGCTCTTGGCTCACTTCCTGGGGAAAATGACCAGGCCATGAGAGCCACAAGGGTAGAAACACATCAAACTCAGGTTTTTGAGGGCTGAAAAAGAATATGGGCACCAGATCATTAAGAGCCTCAAAGGCAGTGAACAAGCTCTAGGTCCGGGTAAGATGGAGAAAGCATACTCGAACCAGCCTTTCCCACGAAATGCAGCTATAAAACCTGGACAGATGGCATGGAAGAACTATTTGAAGAAAAAGTAGAAAGTATCAGGCAGAACGGGGAAGAAGACCAGAATTAAAAGTACCACTGAACTAGTACTGAACTTCTTATTTTTCCTCCAGTAGCCTCTGGCCCAAGTCCAAGACAGCCCAAAACCCAGAACTGGGCACCAGGTCAGGACACAGAGCACTCTAAGACACGGCCTCTAGTTCAGGCTCAAGCCATGGGAAAGTAGACCCCTAACACCCAGACCGAGTGGAATAAATCCCCTTTTTCTGTGTTTTTCTTTTGTTTGTCTTACGTTTGTTGTGTTATATCCAAGCCCCCAGGCAAGTTCATAAAGAAGGCAGCAGTAGCAGCAACAGTGATGGTGGGGGCGGGGGGAGGGCAAGGGCAGCTAGATACTGAGGGAAGGTCAGAGGAGCAGTGGTTCCAAGAGAGTAAGGAAAACACCATTGTTTTTCCTTTCTCTGTGCACCCATCACTTGGCCCCACACGTGAGCACAGCTGCAGGAAATGCACAGCAGAATGGTCTAATGAAGGCCAATTTACTGGCCAAAGGACCAAAAAGGAAGCCTCGAAGAACCAGAAAGTATGGGAATAGGAGCGAGAAGGAGCCTGGCCCCAAAACTTGTTGTTTATAAATTTCTGGGCTCATTACTAAGCTGTGCATACGTGGATCAGACCCAAGCATGCATCCCAAAGATTTTCAGAACTGAGTGCCAGAGTAGACTACTGCCCAAGTTTCATACTGGCCACTGGGCAGGATAGATACAAATAACATTGCTAAGGCTGTGAAAATGGAACTAACACTGAAAGCAAAATCCACAGAAATCTGGTCAAAACTTACAACCCAAACCCAAATGAGTAGACTAACATTCTCCATGGATTTAAACAAGCCCCAGACTCATAATATTTAAAATTTGGAAGACAGAATTCAAAATTACTCCATATAGGAAGAATTCAGAAAATCTCAACTTGCATGAAAAACAGGCAAATTTTGAAATGAATAGAAAACTGTATAGCATGTCAGAAAAAAAGAGAAAAGATGAAGAAAAACAAAATAGAAATTTGAGAACTGAAAAGTGCAGAAGTAAAAAAGGTTTTTAAAACTCACTAGATGGACTCAATAGTATAGTATGATGCAGAACATCTAAAGAAATGATGAATAAAAACTTGCAAAATTTGCCAAAAGATAGAAACTTACAGATTCTAGAAGCTCAGTAAATCATAAACAAGATAAATCCAAAGAAATCTGTACGTACACACATCATAATTCAACTCCTGAAAAGCACCTGTGTGGCTCAGTTGTCAAGCATCTGATTTCACACCAGGTCATGATCTCACAGTTGGTGAGTTCAAGTCCCACATCAGGTGAACGAGCTAGAACCCCACTTCTGGTGAGCCTCACTTCTGGCTCTTTTTCTCTCCCTGCCCCTCCTGGGATTCTTTCTCTCTCTCTCTGCCCCTCATTCATTTACAACCCCCCTCTCAAAAAACAAAACAAAACAAAAACCTAAAACTCCTGAGACCTGCCTTATACAGGCATACCTTGTCTTACTGTGCTTTGCTACATTGAGGTTCACAGGGCATATTTTTTTTTTTTTACAAGTTGAAGATTCGTGGCAACCCTGCATCAAGCAAGTCTACTGGCAACATTTTTCCAACAGCATTCGCTCACGTTATGTCTCTGTGTCACATTTTGGTAATTCTCACAAGATTTCTAACTTTATAGTTATTATTCTATTTGTTATGGTGATCTGTGATCAGTGATTAGACTCGCTGACAGTTCAGACAATAATTAGAACTTTTTAGCAATGAAGTATTTTTAATTAAAGTATGTACACTGTTTATTTAGAAATAATATTTTTGCACACTTAATTGGCTATATAGTATAGTGTGAACATAACTTTTATATGCACTGGGAAGCTAAAAAATTCACTTTATTGTGATACATTTTACTGCAGTGGTCTGGAGGCAAACTCACAATATCTCGAAGGGATGCCTGCAGCAAGTCTTAAAAATGAGTCGTGTGATTTATCCAACTTTATTCTTTATTTTCAAAGTTATTTTGGCTATTCTATTTTCTTTGCTTTTTATATAAATTTTAGAATCAACTTGTCTATATATACAGACATACCCCTAGAATTTTGATTGGAAATGCATTAAATCCATACAGTGGTTTGGGTAAAATTGACAACTTTACTATGTTAAGTTTTCTAATATATGATCATGGTTTATCTCTCGATTTATTTAGGTCTTTAATTTCTTTTGTGTCAGCTTATAGATTTCAGAATATGGATGCTATGCATGTTTTATTAGATTTATATATAATGATTTCATTTTTGGAGCTATTGTAAATGGTGTATTTAAAAATTTTTGGTTTCTAATTATCGATGCAACTATCTACAGATATAATTCATCTTTGTGGGTCTTGTATCCTGTCATCTTACTAAAGTCTCTTACTAGTCTTAGGAGTTTGACTGTAGATTTGTTGGGATTTTGTACATAGAAAATCATGTTTGCAAATAGGGACAATTTTGTTGCGTCCTTTTTAATCTGAATGCCTTCGATATCTTTTTCTTTCTTTATTGTGCCGCTAGGACTTTCAGTGCAGGACATGGTGAATAGGAGAGGTGAGCGTGGAACTCCATGCTTTGTTCCCAATTTTAGGAGGAAAGCATTTGATCTTTTACTATTAAGTATGATGTTAGCTGTAGGTTTTTTATAGAAACCTTTCATCAGACCGAGGTAGTTCCCTCTATTTCCAGTGCACCAAGAATTTTTTATCATGAATGGATGCTGGATGTTGTAAAAAAGAATTGATCAGCTCATGTGGAGTCACTCCTTTAGACTGTTGATAGAGTAGATTAAATTGGCTTGATTTTTTAATATTAAACCAGTCTTGCATTCCTGGAATAACCTCCCTTGGTCATGCTGTATTACTTTTTTAATGTTTATTTATTTTTGAGAGAGAGAGAGAGAGAGAGAGAGAGAGCACAAGTTGAGAAAGGAGCAGAAAGCAGGAAGACACAGAATCCAAAGCAGGCTCCAGGCTCTGAGCTGTCAGCACAGAGCCCGACGCAGGACTTGAACCCACAAACCATGAGATCATGACCTGAGCCAGTCAGATGCTTAACTGACTGAGCCACCCAGGCACTCCTATGCTGTATTATTATTTTTATACTGCTGGATTAAATTTGCTAATATTTTGTTGAGGATTTTTGCATCTATGTTCATGGGGAATACTATTATGTCAGTAGTATTCTTTTCTTATACTACCTATATCTGATTTGGACATCAGGATAATATTGGTCTCAGAAAATGTGGTGGGAAGTGTTCCCTCCTCTATTTTCTGGAAGAGATTAAATAGAATTGGTATCATTTCTTGGTAAAATGTTTGATAGAATCCTCCAGTGAAACCATCCAAATCCTCGGTTTTAGTTTTCAAAAGAGTTTTAACTACAGATTCCATTTATTTCACAGTTACAGAACTATTCAGACTATTTTTTTCTTGGGTGGCTTTGGGGCTTATTTTTGAGGAAGTAGTTCATACCATCTAAATTATTGAATTTATGGGGTGCCTGGCTGGCTCAGTTGGTAGAGCATGTGACTTTTTTTTTTAAGTTTTATCATTTTTGAGACACAGAGAGAGAGAGCACAAGTAGGGCAGGGGCAGAGAGAAAGGAAGACACAGAATCTAAAGCAGGCTCCAGGCTCCGAGCTGTCAGCACAGAGCCCGACGTGGGGCTCGAACCCATGTACCGTGAGATCATGCCCTGAGCCAAAGTCAGACACTTAACCAACTGAGCCACCTGGGCGCCCCGAGCATGTGACTCTTAACCTCAGGGTCGGAAATTCGAACTCCAAGTTGGTTGTAGAGATAACTTAAAAATAAAATCTTCAAAAATAAATAAATAGTTGAATTTTTCCCAAATTTACTTTTATTTTTTAAATATTTGTTTATTTTTTGAGAGAGAGAGGAAGCCAGGGAGGGGCAGAGAGAGAGGGAGAGAGAAATCCCAAGCAGGCTCCACGCTGTTAATGCAAAGCACTACATGGGGCTCAAACTCACAGGCCGTGAAATCGTGACCTGAGCTGAAATCGAGTCAGATGCTTAACTGACTGAGCCCCCCAGGTGCCCCAATAAATTCTTGAAATTATGAATATAGAATTATTCATAGTATGCTCTTTTCATCCTTTTCTTGTCTGTGGAGTCTGCAGCGATGTTCCCTCTTTCGTTCCTGTTCTTGTTAGTCATTTGTGCTTTTCTCATTTTCTTTGTCAGTCACGCTAGAGATTAATCAATTTTATGAATCTTAAAAGAATCAGCTATTGGTTTTATTGATTTGTTTCTACTGATTTTCCGTTTTAAATTTATCAGTTTGTGCACCTTATTCTTTTCTCTGCTTTCTTTGGGTTTAATTTGCTCTTTTTTTAGTGTTTCTTTTTTAGAGAGTCAGAGCACAAGTTGGGGAGAGGCAGAGAGAGAGGGAGACACAGAATCTAAAGCAGACTCCAGGCTCTGACCTGTCAGCACAGAGTCAGATGTGGGGTTTGAACTCACGAACTGTGAGATCATCACATGAGCTGAAGTCAGACACTTAACTGACTGAGCCACCCAGGCGTCCCTAATTTGCTCTTCTTTTTCAACTTACTAAGGCAGAAGCTTAGATTACTGATTTGAGATATTTTCTCTTTTGCATTTTACACAATTAGGGCTCTAAATGTCCATCTAAGCACTGCTTTAGATACTTGCCACAAACGTTAATATGTTGTATTTTCATTTTCATTCGGTTCAAAATATTTATTATATCTTCCTGATACTTCCACTTGGACCTATGAATTATTTAGGAAGACATTATTCACTTTCTCAGTGAATGGAGATTTTCCTGCCTATCAATCTTTCTCACTGATTTGTAGTTTAATTTCATTATAGTCAAATAGTATACTTCTTATAATTTAATTATTTTAATCTGTTAATTAATTTATTTTTCTGTTTCTATGGCCCATATGACTTATCTTTGTGAATGTTGATTTCAAAGTGCTTTTCAGTTTATTGGTTCAAAAACCTTGCATGGTAAGCGAAATAAGTCAGGCGGAGAAGGACAAATACCATATGTTTGCACTCATAGGTCTAACAGGAGACCAGGAGAAACCTAATGGAGGACCAGGGGGAGGGGTAGAGGGAAAGAGAGTTGGGGAGAGAGAGGGAAGCAAAACTTGAGAGACTATTAAATGCTGAAAACGAACTGAGGGCTGAAGGGGAAGGGGGAGGAGGGAAAAGAGGTGGTGGTGATGGAGGAGGGCACTTGTGGGGAAGAGCACTGGGTGTTAATGGAAACCAATTTGACAATAAACTATTTAAAAAAAAAAATCTTGCATGGACTGCAAAGTAGTATCCTCACTAATATAGGGTCTTAAGAGGAAAAATTTAAGAATTTAGACAAACTGCAAACAATGAGAGAACCCCTGTCTTAACACAAAAATAAAGTCATTGGAGCCATATCTGGGAAAAGCTATAAGACACACCTCAAAAATCCCTTTAGCAAACTACTGGGACACTTCACGTAAACTCTGTTTAGCTTATATTACCACGCCTAAGCACCGTCATACTCTGTTTTTCATATATAGTTGCAAATTACATAGGGTCTTGTCGAGTTTTGGGTCAAAAGTCTTGGTCAACAAGGCCCAATGAAAATTGATTCCAGAGAAATCGCAAAAGAAAATCTGACAATGTATGTAGCTTCACAAAAACATTTGCCCATGTTGGTAAATAGAAAGACATGTTTAATTCTGTCTCCTTTGAAATAAAATAAGTCATACCTTCTATCCAAGGTTCTCTAGGGAGGCAGTAGAGCATAATGGCTAAAAGCAAAGACTCGAACATCAAACCTAAGTTCAAATTCTGGTTCTAGCCATTACTGGCTGTGTGAAATTGAGCAAGCTCCTTGGCCTCTACAAGTCTCCACTCCGCTTTATGTAAAATGGTTTAACAGCAGAACTTATAAGATATGGCTTCTGTGAGGAGTAGATGGGATCATAAACATAAAGGTTCTGGAACAGTGCCTGACACATAAGTGCTCAGTAAATGTTGATGATAATGTTCATGATCTCGCCCATACCTTACAAGTCCAGAAGCCATAATGAGGGCTCCCATTCTTTGGTCTGAAGATTTCATACATCTGAAACATGCATCAAAATTTCAAAGGGCCAGAATAGGACTGGAAATAGAAGTAAAAGATGATGGTCAGGAATCAAATGAATAGAAACCTGAGAGACTGTGGAGTTGTCTATAGTTCATAATGCTTGGGTATCTCTGAGCAATTTCTAAGTTAAATATTAAGGCATTAAATACACATATATATGCCTTTGTCTATGAAGATAAAAAGGGAAGGCCACCATTAATACTCTTCTTGTAAGAGAACTCATGGCTGAACATGAAGCAGAACATCTTGACAGTAGAGATGAAACGTGACTAAATGACCAAATTAGTCTTAAAAGAAGAGATAAGAGGACTACTTATTTGCGTAGACTAAATATTTAGTTGCCTGATTGCAGAGACTGTATCAGAGGATATCTTTAGGTGCCATCAGCTTCATGACTCCATTTTTTTATTATACTACAATTGATACATAACATTATATTAGTTTATGGTGTACAACATAATGATTCAATATTTGGATATATTTCAAAATGACTACCACAATAAGTCTAGTTAGCATCTATCATCACACATAGTTACAAAAAATTTTTTTCTTCAGATAGGGTCTTTTAAGATCTACCTTCTTAGCAACTTTCAAGTATGCAATATGGTATTATCTATACATCACGTTCCCATGACCTATTTACTTTATAATGGGGAGTTTATAATATTCCATCATTTTTAAATTATTGAAATACATACAACGTTATATTAGTTTCAGGTGTACAACACAGTGATCTGATAATTCTACACCTTACTCAATGCTCACCATGGTAAGTGTAGTCACCATCTGTCACCACACAATGTTATTACAACATTACTGACTATATTCCCTATGTTGCACTTTTCATCTCCTGACTTATTTATTTTATAACTGGAAGTCTGTATCTCTTAATCCCCCTCACCTATTTTGTCCATTGCCCCACCCAACTCCCCTTTGGCAACCACCAGTTTGTTCTCTGTATTTAAGTTGGCTTTTTGTCCGTTTGTTAATTTGTTTTGTTTTTTAGATTCCATACATATGTGAAATCATATGGTATTTGTCTTTCTCTGACTTATTTCACTTAGCATAATATCCACTAGGCCTGGCCATGTTGTCATAAATGGCAAGTTCTCATTCTATTTTTTTTAATATAGTTTATTATCAAGTTGGTTTCCATATAACACCCAGTGAAGGTCTTATTCTTTTTAATAGACAAGTAATATTCCATTGTATATATATATATATATATATATATATATATATATATATATGCCACTTCTTCTTTATCCATTCATCTATCATTAGACAGCTGGAATGCTTCCATATCTTAGCTATTGTAAATAATGCCGTAATCAACATAGGGGTGCATATATCATTTCAAGTTAGTGTTTGCATTTTCTTTGGGTAAATGCCCAATAGTGGAATTACTGTGTCATATGGTATTTCTATTTTTAATTTTTTGAGGAACCTCCATAGTATTTTCTACAGTGGCTGTACCAATTTACATTCCTAGCAACAGTGCATGAGGGTTCCCTTTTCTCCACATCCTCCCCAACATTTGATAGTCCTTGTGTTTTTTATTTTCCATTCTGACAGGTATAAGGTGATATCTCATTGTGGTTTTGATTTACATTTCTCTGATGATTAGTGATGTTGAGTATCTTTTCATTACTTGTTTCATTTAATTGTTGGCCATCTGTATGTCTTCTTTAGAAAAATGTCTATTCAGGTCCTCTGCCCATTTTTGAATCAGATTTTGGAGGCTTTTTAATGCTGAGTTGCATGAGTTTTTTTTTTATATATTTTGGATGTTAACCCCTTATTGGATATATCATTTGCCAATATCTTCTCCCATTCAGTAGGTTGCCTTTTTATTTTGTTGACGGTTTCCTTCACTGTGCAAAAGCTTTTTATTTTGATGTAGTCCCAATAGTTTATTTTTGCTTTTGTTTCCCTTGCCTGAGAAGACATTTACATAAATATGTTGCTAAGGCCAGGGCACCTGGGTGGCTCAGTCAGTTAAGCCTCTGACTCTTGATTTCAGCTCAGGTTATGATTTCATGGTTGATGAATTCTAGCCCTGTGTCAGGCTCTGCACTGACTTGGGAGAGCCTGCTTGATATTCTCTCTCTCTCTCAATGTCCAAAACTGCTTGTTTTCTTTTTAGGAATTTTATGATTTCAGGTCTCACAGTTAGGTCTTTAATCCATTTTGAGTTTATTTTTGTGTATAGTGTAATAAAGCAGTCCAGTTTTATTCTTTTGTATGTAACTGTCCAATTTTCCCAGCACCATTTATTAAAAAGACTCTCTTTTCTCCATTGTATATTTTTGTCTCCTTTGTCAGAAATTAATCGACCATATAGGTGTAGGAGTATCTCTGGGCTCTCTATCCTCTTCTAGTGATCTATGTGTCTATTTTTGTGCTGGTACTATACTGTTATGATTACTATAGCTTTGTAGTATATCTTGAAATCTGGGATTGTGATACTTCCAGCTTTGTTCATTCTCAAGACTTTTGTGGCTATTCAAGGTCTTTTGGGGTTTCATACTATTTTTAGAATTATTTGCTCTAGTTCTGTGGAAAATGTTACTGATATTTTGATAGGGATTGCACTGAATCTGTTGGTTGCTTTAAGTATTATGGACATTTGGATGACATTAATTCTTCTAATCCATGAGCATGGTATATCTTCCCATTTGTTTGTATCATCTTCGGGTTTTTTCATCAATGTCATATAGTTTTCTCAGCAGAGGTCTTTCACCTCCTTGGTTAAATTTATTCCTAGGTACTTGGTTTGTTTTTTTTTTTTGGTGCAATTGTAAATGGGATTGTTAATTTCTCTTTAATTATTAGGATATAGAAATGTGACTGGTTTCTGTATATTAATTTTGTATCCTACAAGTTTTTACTGAATTCATTTATCATTTCTAATAGTTTTTGGGTGGAGCCTTTAGAGTTTTTTATATATAGTATCATGTTGTCTGCAAATAGTGATAGTTTTATTTCTTCCTTACCTTTTATTTGCTTTTCTTGTCTGATTGCTGCAGCTAGGACTCCCAGTACGATGTGGAATAAAAGTGATAAGAATGGATTTCCTTGATCTTAGAGAACAACCTTTCAGACTTCCACCATTGAGTATGTTGTTAGCTGTGGGTTTTTCATATATAGTTGAGGTATGTTCCCTCTAAATCCACTTTGCTGCATGTTTTTTTTATCATAAATGGATGTTTCATTTTCTCAAATCCTTTTTCTGCACCCATTGAGATGATCATATGTTTCTTATCCTTCCTCTTATTAATATGAGGTAGCACATGGATTAATTTGCAAATATTGAACCACCCTTGCATCCCAGGAATAAATCCCACTTGATCATGGTGAATAATTTAATGTATTGTTGGATCTGCTTTGTTAATATTTTGTTGAAGATTTTTACATCTATACTCATCAGAGATATTGGCCTGTAGTTTGTTTTTGTTTCTATAGTGCATTTGTCTTGTTTTGGTATCAGGATAGCAGTGGCCCATAGAATAAATTTGATAGTTTTCCCTTCCTCTTCTACGTTCTGGAATAGTTTGAGGGGCGCCTAGGTGGCTCAGTCAGTTGAGTGTTTGACTTTGGCTCAGGTCATGATCATGCAGTTTATGAGTTCCGTTTATGATTTTTAATGCCCATAGCAATGTTTTCCCCCCTAATGTACACAGTATGTTTACAACAAAGCAAATATTTTATAGCAAGGAAGAAAGAAAATGGAAAGAAGTTCACTCCCATTGAAGAGGAAAAACACAAAACAACTTGAGTTTCTCTGACTGGGTCTTTCACTTGAAGTCACATGAATATTATCTCAGCACGGCTTACAAATACAACTTGGTCTAAAAAGGACAGAGAACTTACAAAAGACTGGAAAGTGTGAAGAAATATAATCATGGTAGCAGGAGGAAGAGATTATTTTGACAAAAGAACTATTAAAAGGGCTGTGAGAGGAAACACTATTTTCATAATTTTTGATGCTGAGTACAAAGATGAACACATGAATAACAATACACCCTTGTTATGTTTTAGCCCTTACCCACATTCTAGACCAAAGCATTTAAGCTAAGATATAACCATTTACTTTCATCAAAACTTTACTTTATTAACATAATCTTGAGTGTGGCCCTAAAAGAGCAAAGGGATTGAGGTAGATCACTATAAAATAGGACAGCCTCTATGAATTCCTCAGATTATTATCTCTTCAAAGGAAAGAGGCAAGAATACAGGACCATTATGGGAACCAAAAGACCAGGATGCTGTGATTTAGTAGGACTTTCATTTCCAACTTCAAAGGGCTTCATTAATCTCCTACCAATCCATCTACATTTAAGGGAGAAGGAAATGAAGGACTTTGAACATGAATTCTTTGCCCCAACCTATAGCTTTTAGTGATATAGGAGACAGAAGAAAAAAACCCACTCTCTCAGAAGACCCAGAAGAAACTCTCAGTCCCCAGAGAACAGAAGTGGGTAAAGGAGAGTTTACGACCATGGCAGGAATATGAATATGGGATCTCCCTGAATCAAGGCTATAGGATGGTATTTGAGCTTCTGCTTTCTGTGATGTATAAATGGTAAAGTTAGACTGTGCTCCCTGCATTCTATTTGTAAAAATCTCTTGACAACAGATCCAGTTCTTTTCCAAGTAATCTATATGCATGATATATTTGCTTGTAAAATACAAAATTGATGACTTACCTAGGATTTATCACTCTTACTTATGATCATGCTGAGGCTAATCAACTGACTACCCAGCAGTGTTTACGTAAAGCATATACCAAGTGCTCAGCCTTGAGTCTGATGAGTTCCAAGAACTGGAAGTCTTTAGGTAAAAAACTAAAGGCCCCTAATTCACTTTGTGGTTTTTGAAGATAGGCTTTTGTTTATGTCAGTGACTGGTTATCTAAGTGAAACAGAGTCCCAAGGTAATAGGGCAAATTCTTGTACTAAGTAGTTAGAGCTTTGCCCTGCCCTGGGCAGCTATGCTTAAAATGGATATCAGGGGCCCAACATTCTCAAGGAAGAAAGTCAGTACTGCGAGGATTGTTCAAAGTGTGATTCCCAAGCCCACCAACATTAGAAACAACTAGAGTGAATATTAAAACTACAGAGTCCTGGTTTCCAACCCAGATTTGCTAAATTAAAACCTATAGTTTGGAGCCAAGGAACCTACATGTTATTAACCTCCCCTGGGTGATTTTGACACTAACATTTGAGAATTACTGGCTTAGTGCAAACTCCTCTCCATAAGTAGATCTCAATCAGTCAATAATCAAAAAGGCATTTCAGTGCCCAGATACAGACCTGATCCTCTCAATGAGCCTCTGTTTCCTTTTTTTAAATAGAGATAATAATAGTACCTACTTCTTACAGACTGTGGAGAAAATTAAAAGATGTATACCTACAAAGCCTCATACAATGCCTAGCACATGATAAATCAATAAATTTTAGTAATTATAATAAGAAAAAGTCCAAGCTCTTTATTGAAGCCCTTCCAATCTTTATGAATACCTACATTACCTCATCTCCTGCCACTCCCCCAACCACACTGGGAAATTTTTAAAAATTTTTTAAATGTTTATTTTTTTGAGAGACAGAGACAGAGTGCAAGCAGCGGAAGGGCAGAGAGAGACAGAGACACAGAATCCAAAGCAGGCTCCAGGCTCTGAGCTGTCAGCACGGAGCCCAACGCAGGGCTCCCACTCACGAACTGCAAGATCATGACCTGAGCCGAAGTCGGCCGCTTAACCGATTGAGCCACCCAGGCATCCCCAGACAATTTATACTCAAGACAAACAAAACCAATTGGAGTTTCTTCATGCACCAATACACCAATGCCATTTTTAAAAAAATCTTTACTGCATTGCTTATGCTCTTTCCTTGGCCTAGAATGCCACAGAGTGCGGTTCCTTGACTTAGAAAGCTCATACTTGATCTCCAAGGTCTAAATCATTGGCACTTTCTCTGGCAAGTTTTTCCTGGACCCCTAAGTCTAAGTTAGGAGCCTCTCTTTGTTCTCTCAGTACCTTGAACTCTTTGCCTATTTATGTGTTTGTTTGCCTGTCTGTCTTTCCTCATTTGAGAGCAAGCTCTTTGAAATTATGGACAATGGGATTTTGTGGTTGTTCCTCTAATTGTTGTTGGTACTTTACAAATATATAGAGGGGTGCCTGGGTGGCTCAGTCAGTTGAACATCTGACTCTTGATTTTGGCTCAGGTCACTATCCCAGGGTCGTGTAATTGAGTCCAGCATCAGGCTCTGTGTTGAGTGTGGAGCCTACTTAAGAGTCTCTCTAGCTGTCCCTCTGCCCCTCCCCTGCTCACATGCCAACTCTCTCTCTCTCAAAAAAAGTGAAAATAGACAGAAAAGCACAAATAATAGCACAATAATCACCCCTGTTTCTATCATCCACAAGTAACCACTATTGACATTTTGGCACTTTTGCTTCTAGTCTTTTCTCTTTATTTACTTTAACAATAACTTATGAAAACACTGTTCATCATTTCAGAATAGAATATTATAGATAAAGCCAAATGTCCCCTTGACCTCCACCCCTATGCCGTATTTCTTCCTTGCTTTTCCAAAGGTAACCAAACACTAATATGAGTTTAATCTGTATCCTTCCAGTCTTTTTAATATATTTACAGACTTATCTGTAGTCATAGAAAATATATAGTATTTACACATCATTTTCCAAATGTCACATGGCTATGTGCATCATTCTGCCACTTCTTTCCCTCAAAAACATTTTTGAAATATATCCATGTTGATACAAGTATCTGGCTAATTCTGCTTAATTGCTATATAACAATCCATTATAGAGATATACTTCATTTTATTTAGCCATTCCCCTGTTGACGGGCATTTAGACTATTTCCAAGATTTTGCTATTAACAAAAAATAGTTACAACAAATGTGTTTTATCAGATATCTCTTGGTATACATGTGTAAGTGTTACTTTAATAAAGAGACCTAGAAGTAAAACTGCTGAGTTGTAGGGCATGTGAATTGGTTCCATGGACACTGACAAAGTGTTCTCCAATGTAGGTATCCCAATTTTTATACCCATCAACATTATTCAAGAGTTGTCACTTCCCTGTATCTCTACTAACACTTGCTGTGGTGAGCCTTCCGAATGTTCCCAATACTACTGCAGAAAAAAGGGTATCTCACTGATGGTTTTGACTGTCTCAGTCATCTCTAAATCCTCAGCTCCTAGCAAGTACTTGGCACCTGTTGATTGCTTGGTAAATATCTGCGCTGCTCTCATTCTGATAATATCACATATAGGTACTGGCCCTGACCTTCTAATACTTTAGGACCTATCCAGAATGAAATCTAAGTATCCTCACCTCTAGACAAACTTGTGAGGAAAAGGTATAGAGAAAACCACAGATGATGTAATGTTCTTTAGAGATTTATCATTCTTTAAGATGGCATTCAGGGAATGATTCTGGATCTCTGGATCAATAGTCCTTTAAAATCAATCAGGTTGGGGTCTAGCTTCTTCCACCTGAGAGCTCGGGGCACATCTGGTAAAAATAACGAATCTATTCCCCGGTGGCTCTGCTGCACCAGTAGAAGGGAGTCAGATATGGAAGGAATGGTTTAGCTTTCTTGTGGTCTCCCTAGAGGTATGTTTTATAGACATTATGTGTCCAAGAAAACAAGTTTCCCTTCCTTCTGGCCACATGTCGATAGTATTTACCAGTATCCCCTATAGAGAGTTGTATTCGTGTGATTCATTTTTGCCCATTAAACATTAGTATATAGGATAATTATTAGTCTCACAAGATGGAAAACAACAACAACAAAGAATGATTGATCCATCTACCAAAGCAAATGTTATGCAATAACCATTGAAAAAAATTCCCAAAAGATTCTAGGACTGAAATAAACATCATTGTTGTAAGAAAAAAAACCTTATGTAATCTTCTATGGTGCCTAATCAAGTCATAAAAGGAAAATGTAAGACATCACTAGCAAGTCTCCACTACCCCTGTTAAGCATGAATTTAGGTTAGTAGTGTCATAAATGAATAGTCCTCAATGAGAGCTAAAGTAGTGAGAAGCTGCAACACTGCAGATTCTAAACTGAAGCCTGGAAATTCACACAAGATATATAAAGAGAGCCAGGAATGGGATATAGGGAGGAAAGAATGGATAAGAGGGAAGTCTTGTGTGTCTAGCCATAGACCATCTGATTTACGATTAAAGTTCCCATGTTTTGTGTTGAGGTTTTTTTCTCATTTTGTAGGGAATTTTTTAAGTGTATTTTTAATGTATTTTGAGAGAGAGCATGTATGTATGAACAGGGGAGGGACAGAGAGAGGGGGAGAGAGAGAATCCCAAGCAGGCTCCATGCTGTCAGCGTTGAGCCCAAACTCAAGAACCGTGAGATCATGACCTGAGCTGAAATCAAGAGTCCAATGCTTAACCGACTGAGCCACCCAGGGGCCCCTAGTGACATTGGTTTAATTCTAAAGGTCCCTCAACTATAAAACCTTTCTTGACAAGACTGGATCCATCGGATTCATCTCTGTATGGTTATTGTTTCTGGTATAATATAGATATATCATAGGTTCTCAAATAACAGGTATTAAATGAATGATAAGGATAAAATATTTAGCAAAATCCTGGGAGATGTACTTTTCTAAGAGCCCCACAGAGTGGGAAGGAGGCATTACCACATAATATTTGAGTCTTGGCAACAATAAAATCATCTACACATCTATCAAAGATATTTATTTAGTACCGCCTCTGTGCCAGTCACTGTGGTAGAGAAGACATATCCAATCTGTCCTGCAAGGTAGTTGCCAACCTTGTAGTTGGCACCTACAAAGCAGTGCAGTCAGTATTCTGATAGATGAAAAGAAGGTACTATGGGAGCTGTGTGGTTCCAGTTTCAGGAATCAGAGTAGAGTTTTCCAAAGAGCTTCACTGAACACTCACTGCATGCCTTGTCTTGTGTTAGATGCTAGATGTACAGAGGTGCTTGAGGTATTTGCTCCTGTTCTGGAAACTCAAGGAGCTCAGAGGGAACACAAGGGACACCTATCTACCCAGTAACCCTGAGGCAGTGGGAAAAGTGCTGAACAGAATACATGTTGTGAGAGCTGGAAAGAAAGGCCCCACTAATTTGATATTTTCAAGCCCGTCTCTCCTAACCCAACTCCACAACTACAATGGAGCAAGTGGTTTCATGTGGCAATACCCCCAATGTGCCAAGAATGAAGATTTCTTCATTCTAGGACTTCCTGGAGGTAAAGCTACTCAGTCCCAGAAGGAAACTACAGTGACTTCTGAGCTGCTCATCCCAGTGGTGCCAGGCATAGACATTCCCCCTGAAATGCCATTCCTCAGGAAATCTGATCCACGCCATTAGGTCCCAAATGCTTTTTCCCTTTTCCTCCAAAACTTGGGTTTTCATTCTTCATTTAAGAAACTAAGTTTACAGCTAGGGGCCTAAAATCATTAGTTCTGCTTGTTATAGCTTATAGCCCAGAAGTAGAAAAAGAAAACTCAAAAGGCTCATGGTTATGTAAATGGTACAGATACCTGTTGGACCAGCCTCTGTGGGATTCACTGATGCCTTCCACCAGGCATGATCAGAAGAGTCACAAATTTAGGGGCGCCTGGCTGGCTCAGTCGGAGGAGCATGTGACTCTTGATCTCGGGGTCATGACTTTGAGCCCAAATAAATAAACCAAATAAATAAAGTTAAAAAACAAATAAAATGACGAACACATTTAGAACCAGAAAACTCGAAGGAATCTTAATCTATAATCTCTGTCAACCCTTTAATTTTATAGATGAGGAGACTGAGGACAAGGGAACTGCCCAAGGCCCAAGTAGTAGTTTGTGAGAGAATTAGAACTTCAAAGCAGACTTCTCAAGCACTTTTGAAAACATGATTCAAGCAAATGTAGGGGTGGCAGATCACCTAAGAGTGAGAGATCTAAGAGAAAGAAAACTGAGGGCTCTTAGATCCAGCTGGTCCACCCACATGGAAATCCTCCCACCAATACAACCCTGAAAAAGAAATGGGTTTGATTTCATTAAAGGTACTTCTAGATTCCCCCAGTCCCAACAGAAACAACCATCGACACCTTTGGTTTGGAGGAAAAGCAAAACAACATTGGATTGTTTTCCTTGGGAGCAATTCGATTTAGTGCTAGCAAAGCAGGACATGTAAGGAAGGAGTGAGGTCCTGAAGTTAATAGAAGCCTCCCTTCCTTTAGAGTACTCCTCCACAACCACCAATAGATCACACCAGCATACACTGATGCCCTGAAGTCCTTCCAGAATATAAATAGGCAAGTACAACTGCCAGAGTCTTTCTCACCACAGAGGGTCTGTGTCACACATAGGATGGATGGGGAAATGGTGATTTCCTGGACAGAAGTTGGTGAGAACTAGAAGGCACCCTGCGGGCAAAAGACAACAAACAGAGAAGTACAGGGACAAGGCACGGCTTGATCTTCCTCCCAAGAGTCCCCACTTGCCTTTTGGAGGTTGTCCGCAAATGGAGAGAAAAAAACAGAACAAAATCTCAGACCTAAAAAAATTAAAGCACCATGACATCCCAGTATTTCTTCCCTCTCCCTTTCCAGTCCCTGAAATAAGAAGTGTCTGGACCTAGGTACCTAAAAATATTTGAAGACAGAACAAATGGCGCATTGAGATGATGGAGCCCATCGAGAAATATGAACAGATAGATGTTGTAAAACACGGCTTTGGAAGCAGCAGTTATTACTAGTCAAATGCTTTCATAAAAACAAACAAACAAACAAAAACAAAAAATCTTGCAAGCATTCCAGTTGAGTACTGCTCGTACCTCAAGACTTGCACATTCAAACAGAAGGCAATTACATGTCTCTTATCGATACTCCTGTCCTACTTCCAAATTCAGCCACTATCAAACAAGGAAGAAGATGAGAGGGTAGGGAGCAATGAGAGAATAATTTATTTCCTAAAATAAAGGTCTTAGAAGCCCCTCCAAGACCCGATTTACACAGATGCTTTTTTCCTTCAAATTTACATTGCGCTTGGGATTCTTTTTCACCTCCATGAGACAAAATGGTTTTGAAAGTGCTGAGCTTAATTGATTTGCAGCCACACTAACTCAGACCCCAGAGACTTTAATTACAAATCCCATCATACCCAGGGCCTGTGGGAAGCAGATTTTCCCCCTGAGATTTGTGGATGAGTTTCACTGTCAAGTATTATGATTAACTCAAAGTTCTTTCTTCAAGAGAGATGGAGGAACACTACAGTTCTCTCATCTTTTATGCAGGCTTAAGAAAGCTGACTCTATTATAAATGTGATACAGTAGTCTATGACAGCCAGAGTGGGTGAAATTCTTGAAAAGTTAGGTCAGCTGACAACATGCTTTGTTTTCCTCGTTTATTTATGCCACGACACCAATGAAGCAAAAAATGGGAGGTCGCATTTTTTCCTCCACAGTCAGGAAGCTAATAGCTCTGAAGCACCCAGAGACAGGCCTCAGATATACCAACCACTTACACCAGGTTGTGTATAAATTTTTAGAAGCTTGGAAAGCTTCAAGCACTTTTAAGTGCTTTCAAGCATATTAGTCTTGCTTCACACAAGGCATAATAAGCCTGGTCGATGGCAGACAAATAATAATGTTGTTAATCCAAGCAACTTGGAAGTGAATCATCCACTCCAGCAACCCAGATTGATTTAATGCCCTTTGGACAGTATGATTCCATCCTTTCCTGGAGGGCTAATGGACAATCACTATCTCTTTAGGGCCTCATTCACACTCCTCTTTGTTTCTGCTTGGACAAACAAGCCAAGGGCTTCCTGTGATCCAGCCTGAAATACTGGCCTTCAGTGTTTGTGCCTCCACAGGAAGAGCTCAGCTGTTAACACCAAACTCAGGGCTGCAAACACCATCTTTCTTAAGTTTGTCAGCCTTCTTTAGATTTTGTTCTGTTTGAACATGCAAGTCTTGAGATAAGAGCAGTACTCAACTGGAAGACGGCAAAGGATAAAGTCAATGTGAACCAGAGAAAATTCCAAATCAAAGATAATTTCTGAAAACAGTTTTATTACTCTCAGAGAAAAACAACTCAAGTTGGACTCAAAGTGCCTTAAGGAAGTGTTGTCCCAGAATGACCCCGAGAGACCTATTTAATGAACAATTAGGAGTTATTTGTAATTGATAGATCAAATATTGCTATGTAAAGGGGGAGCTTCTAAAGTATTTACAATTTCTTAAGATAGTTTAAAATCTTAAGGGCAGTAAACAGTCCCACGGAAAACCAAGATGAGGGGCATCTGGCTGGCTCTGTTGGTGGAGCTTGTGACTCTTCTTGAGCCCCACGACGTTGGGTGTAGAGATCAGTTAAAAATAAAATTTAAGAAAGGACAGAAGGAATTGGGGAGGGAGGGAAGAATGAAGCAAGGAAACCAAGATGAAACTCTACATAAATAAAAACTTTGCTAATAGTGGCAAAATGGTAATCAATGTTCAAGTTGGGTGAAGGGTATGTAGAGGTTCATTATACTATTCTATTTTGGTGTACGTTTGACAGTTTCCATAATAAAGTTCTTTTTTAATGCATTGCAGAACAAAGGCAACTTTCAAGTCAGCCCTCTAAAGTTATTACACATTTAAAATTACTGGGATTAATATTAGACCTTTAACTCCATGAAAAATGTTCTTCAAAGCTCTGAGACCCTTGAACTTGACTCTCCAAAACTCAGCCTACCTATATTCCAGCTCGAGGCAAGGGTAATTGGGATCCTACAGAGACAGAACTTGTTCTGCTTCTAGTGAAAATATCAAGGGAAGCCTGAAAGAAGGAAAGAGAAGATGCCAGGCCAGGAGATGAAGGGCTAACTCTGAAAGCCAAAGACTGTTTTGATGGCATCACCTGCTGTTAGCTGCCCACTTTCAGAGGGATTTTTTTTATGGAGACAAATTGTCCTATATTCTCTCTCTCGCTTTGGTTCTATCAACCACCATCATAAGTAGGCCACTTTCTCCTGGCCAGAATAAGCTCAACTAGATGGAGAACCCACGGGGGACTATGGCTTTGGTCCACTGCTTTACTCTAATGAGGGAAAGACTTTGCACGCTCTGGAGTGGCTTGCATATGGTGATAATTCTTAGTCCAGCATATTGCTCATTTGTCTTTGTTCCAATGAACATCTTCTTGGAGGAGCTGGGCAGTGAGGCTCGGAAATTCTCCTATATGCTACTGTTTCATGTCACCAAGAGAGTATTTCCAGGCAAGAAGCAATCATTCCTATAAACAAACTGTACTCTCGCCCAAAGGCAAAATAAACTAAATTCAGGATGGAAGATATTTCACAAAGTGGATTCTGTACAAGTCACGCAGTACAGCAGGCTTTTTCAAGACTCCTGAGATGCAGAAAAACAGAAAAGGCTGGACAAAGTGCTATAGTTGGTCACTTGGACTAAGTAGCGCACTCACAAATCTAGCCTTGTCTCCATGGAGACAGCTGGGTCTAGCAACTATCTAAACATTATATTATAGGGTATTATAGATAAACATCAGAAGCCACAGGGGAATACCGGAAGTAAAAAGAAAAACATGTCCAATCATCTCACGTTATAGCCCTACCACCACACCATGGGATTCTATCATCCTGCCTTGTCGTATTTTTATTCATATTCCCATTGGGCAAATTTCCTTCTCTTTAAGCAAAGGGGAATCTAAAGCTGAAACATTCAAGGTGATGGAATGACCTTAATGTTCATGCGGGAAATTGTCTTAAAAGGAAATATTAAGGCTTGATTGTCATATTAGAGATTGGTTAAACAATCTGCTTCAACTCAAAACAGCTATGTAGTCAAAGAACTAGGAGAGACTTTATGTCCCCTGACTCCCTTCCAGTCTTCTTTCCACCTCATTGACTGAATCTATTCCTATTTCATTGCATGTATGGTCATCATGTAGACATGGCTAAAAAGAAAACATATGAAAAGATGGCCTTACTCTTGAAGGAAAGGAATAACAGGAAAGAGCAAATAACATAAGTATTTCCCAATTCACACTTACAAGTTGAAGTTTAGGTTCAAAACCTCAAGAAAAAGAAGTTTCTTTCATAACCCTGGAAAAGGAAGCTCTTAGAGGAAGGAAATCTATTAAAGGCCCTAATATCTTGAGAATTCTTCATCCTGACTTGACTTTGACAAATTACATAATCCCCATGCCTCAGTTTTTCCAACTGCACATTGACACATATATATCGTAGTAACATAGCTTCCAAATATCTTTGAAATTAAGGTAACCATGAGCATATCTTGACTCTTAATTCTCACTTCCCCAACATTTACTTATCACTAGTCCTGTTCATCGGATTTCTCAAATATTCCTTGAATTCAAAACCTCCTTTCTCTCTTTTAATATTCCTGTTTTAATTCAGACCCTCCTTTTCTTTTTGCACTTTGTCTCTCATGATGAGTCTTTTCTCTTTGTTTGTTTCAAGCTTTTAATTTAAATTCTATAATTCAGACCCTCCTTATCGCTTGCTTAGACTCCTTCCCCAAGCTCCTGTCTACTCTCCTTGCTCCCAATCTCTCCCTACTGCTACTAAGGTAATCTCTAAAGATCAACTTAGCTATGTCATGCTTCCATTAACTCTTTATTCCCTGCATACCTTTTGTTATGACAAATAGGACTGCCTGGCCCTTATCTACTTATATATTAATGATCTCCCATCTCTCTTCCTGATAGTCTATCCTGTACATAGATAATGCTCCAGTCACTCTGAATTTCTTGCCATTCCAAAAACACAACACACTGGTTAATGTCTTTTTACATTTGTACATTCAATTCCCTCTGCCTGACATATATGTCTCCTCCCTTCCTCTTTTAAAAATTCATACTAATCCTTTAAGACTCAGCTCCAATGTTACCTCTTCTGAGAAATCTTCCCTAAGCTTTCCATGACAAATCCCTTCTTTATGTTTCCATAGCCTCCTGAACATAAAGTCATCATAGCCTTTATGTTCCTTAGGAGAACCATACTGTATCTTCAGTTTATCTTCTGAATTTCTTGAAGGGAGACTTGTATCTTTTTCATCTCCGTATCTCAAACATATAGCACAGTGCCTGGCCCCAAATGTTACTCAATAGACACTGCTAAGAGAACAGATGAGCTATGTGAAGAACTGCTGTTCATGGCCAGTATAAAACATATATAGTCAACAAAGAAGGTGCGATTAGGCTTCCTTGATGCCCCCATTCCTAATTTGAAGCTTTTATCTAAGGATTTGGGGGATTTAGAAATTCCAACTGGAGGAAAGAAAAGTTTGTCTTGGCTACGTCCTTCTTTGAGGGCTGTTGATCATTTTGTGGATATGAGGGAAGAAAACTGACCATCTATGTGTATAGGTCATTCTTTTCACAGCAACAAACTTCTCATTGTACTGTTCTACTCCTAATTTTGATTTAAATTCCCTGCCATTATATCACATCTCCTAATAGTTAGAATTCACTTTCCTCTTTCCTCCTCAATATGCCCCAATTTTATCCCCCACCCCTGCACACACACACCAAGGGCTGATTTCCATTGCACGTGTTTAAGTCAACTGCCAACCCATTATGCAATTTACATCAGGCAGCTAGTAATAAAGCAGGACTTCTCCAAGGTCATTCATAAACTCTCTGATATCTGGGAAAGTGCTGAGAGAAAAATAGATAACTCAATCTGTCATGTGGATCTAAGGAGACTGTACAAATACCTCATTTCCATAACAACATTGTACTCAGTGTCCCAACATAATGAATGAATATGCTATGACTGAAGACTAAACAGAGGCTAATGGTAAATGCATTAATTAGCGACATGTTTACACTTCTCCTGGGAAGGATGGCCATTTGTTACAGCTTCTGTCATACAAGAATACTGACTGAGTTTGGGTCTCCTCTCTGGGAATGCATATAAATTTGTGAGATTCTCCTACATTATCATTTGCTGACGGGCATCAATGACACTAATGAAGGCAGGAGGCCTTGATTCAAACACACAAATGATTAGAGTTGATAAGAGATATGTGAACAGGGCCCTCATTAATGAATATATTAATGATGCAGAGCTGGAAGTTAAAAAGGGGTGTCTAGACATGTATTTATAGCACCTCCACCTCCTTCAATCAAAGATAATTCTTCTTCTATCTCTTTGATTTATCCATTTTTTAGTTATAGACCTAAGAAAGCAGAATAATCATGTTCTGGTAAAAAGAAACCCAGAGAAAAGAGAATAGATCCAGCTCTGTTCAGTTAATGACAATTATGAATGAGAATATTTCATGAAATCAAAAGATTACCAGCTCTTGTCTTAGGAAATATGGGATGATGATGCAAATTAGAGGGTTTATTCAGAACAGAAGGAGCATTTACTGATCATGCCCAAACCTAGTTGAAGTCTTCTAGTTTCGAAAAAGCCAAGGGTATTATTACCCATTTGCCTCCCACATCATTGATTTCTTAGGTAACTACACCCTTGGTAAACAGTCACATCTTAGTAAGGGGACTGGTGTGTGTTGACAACATTCTAGTTAACAATTTACACTCCCATTATCTTTTCTATCATGACCGAGTAGCTAAATTCTTCTATTTCTGAGGACGACAGAATGCTAATGTTTGCACAGGGTCATGCTCTATAGTCATTCTGCTGTTTGCACTGGTTTGACCAACTTGTAGACCGGTTGTATCGAACATGGAGCTCAATACAGAATGCCAAAACAACTGGTTGGGGCAAACAATTAAAAAAAAACAAAACTGGTTTGTCCAGTGTATTAAGAAATTAACAAAGCCAGTCACATTATTAAATTAGTCTTTTGCTAATTACTTTTTACTGAAGAGACCCATCACTTCAGGCAAAGTGCTCAGACCAGGGATTCTGAGTAGGTATAATCATATTAAACAGTGAGCAATACATTAGTTCTTAGTTCTATCAAGCTGCATTATTAACCTGAGAATTCCAATGATTAAATTGTGGACATAGCTATGTATTCTGAGGCATAAGACAGACAAAGAAGTCTCTGCCATCTTTTAAGTGAAAATTTATTCTCTTAAAACTTTAAAATTGCATAATGTCACACAAGGGCCCCAGAGTGAAGGCAAAGAGATTGCATTTTTGGAGAGTGATTACCCATTTAGGCTGTTAGGCTGTTTCAGGAGTCTGTTTTAATAGGAACCTGGTTTGAATTAAGAATAAAATGGAGCTGTAACACACAAGAGGCCTGATACTAGCCCTGAGCTTGGTCTCAGAGCTAAAAGACAGATGGCTTCCCACTGCCTCTCAAATGCTTTTATGTTATAAGCATGTTGCTCTTTCATTCTGCTACGAATCTGTGATCACATGATCAGGCAGTCCCCCGGAGAATATGCAGGATATGGGCAGTTTCCAGCT
This sequence comes from Helogale parvula, assembly GCA_004023845.1. NCBI lineage: Eukaryota > Metazoa > Chordata > Mammalia > Carnivora > Herpestidae > Helogale > Helogale parvula. The sequence continues at coordinate 44,884 of PJEM01012045.1, forward strand.
GCCTCTTGTTGCCTTTGTGTTACAGATTCATATTTTTAAATCATAGTTGGGACTCTCTCCACCCAGGGTCCTGTTGCCTCTGGGCCCAACAGTCACAAGTCAGCAGGTGGCAAATAGGGTTCAGCTACAATTCAGAGCTGGGAGTCAGAACCAGGAGATCCGCTTTAGCCAGATCATGAAAGCTGCAGGGCAAAGCTGATGTTGTGAGCAAAGGGTATTAAGTAACAACTCAAACTGCCAAGGTGCTTGGCAGCACAAGAAACAAAGTGGTCCTATTTTTACGAAATTTCACTATTACTAAGCAGCTAGCTAGTAATGGGACAGTTCAGTCCATGTAGCCACACTGGATATGCATTGCAAATCATGTTTATTCACTTATTTATTCCCTTGTTAATATAAAGAATGTTTATTGAGTATTATGTGCTAGGCATTGTTCTGGGCCATAGGGATACAGCAGAGAGCAAGACAGACATACTTCCTGACTTCATAACACATACTTTAAGGTAGGGGCAGCATAGTGTAGAGGTTAAGGACTCTAGTCAGACTACCTGAGGTATAAATCCTGGCTTTTCCACTTACTAGTTTTGTGACTTGGGCTATCAGTTCCCCGCTCTAGGCCCCATAATTTCCTCAAACTCCATGATTTACTTTTTTAATATAGTTTATTGTCAAATTAGTTTCCATACAACACCCAGTACGCATTCCAACAAGGGCCCTCCTCAATGCCCATCACCCATTTTCCCCTCTCCCCCAACCCCCATCAACCCTCAAGCTGTTCTCAGTATTTAAGAGTCTCTTATTGGGGCACCTGGGTGGCTCAGTTGGTCAAGTGTCCGACTTCAGCTCAGGTCATGATCTCATGGTTTGACTTTGAGCCCCGTGTCAGGCTCTGTGCTGACAGCTCAGAGTCTGGAGCCTGCTTTGGATTCTGTGTCTCCCTCTCTCTCTGCCCCTCCCCCGCTCTCGCTCTAGCTCTCTCTCAAAAATAAACAAACATTAAAAAAAAAGAGTCTCTTGTAGTTTGCCTCCCTCCCTCTCTGTAACCATTTTTCCCCTTCCCCTCCCCTATGGTCCTCTGTTAAGTCTCTCCTGAGCCACATATGAGTGAAAACATATGGTATCCGTGATTTAAAAGATTGTGACGCCACCAATACCAACACACATCATTTTATTGTGCTTTGCTTTTTTGTGCTTCACAAAAATATTTCATTTTTTACAAATTAAAGGTTTGTGGCAACCCTGCATCAGGCAAGACTATGGGCACCATTTTTCCAACAGCACTGGTTCACTTTATGTCTCTGTTACATTTTGGTAATTCTCACAGTACTTCAAACTTTTTCCTTATTATTATATTTTTTACAGTTATCTGTGATCAGTGTTCTTTGATGTTACTATTATAATTATTTTGGAGTACCATGAACCACTCCCATATAAGACAGTGAATTTCATCAATAAATGTGTGCTCTGAGTTCTCTACAGACCTGCCATTCCCCTGTCTCTCTCCCTCTTTTTGGGCCTCCTTATTCCCTGAGACACAACGATATTGAAATTAGTCCAGTTAATAACCCTACAATGTCATTGAAGTGTTCAAGGGAAAGAAAGAGTCGCACATCTCTTGCATTAAATTAAAAGTTAGAAATGATAAAGCTTAGTGAGGAAGGCATGTTGAAAGCCAAGAAAGGCTGAAAGCTAAGCTTCTTGCACCAGCTATCCAAGTTGTGAATGTAAAGGAAAAGTTCTTGAAGGAACCAAAGTGCTACTGCAGGGAACACATGAGTGATAAGAGCGTGAACCAGCCTCATTGCTGATAGAAAGTTTAATGGTTTGGACAGAAGATCAAACCAGTCACAACATTCCCTTAAGCCAAAGCCGAATCCAGAGCAAAGCCCCAACTGCCTTCAATTCTATGAAGGCTGGGGGAGGTGAGGAAGCTGTAGAAGAAAAAGTAGAAGCTAGCAGAGGTTGGTTTAGGAAGGAAGGTTTAAGGAAGGAAGCCATCTTCATCACATCAACGTGCAAAGTGAAGCAGCAAGTGCTGATATAGAAGCTGCAGCAAAGTATCCAGAAGATCTAGCTCAGACCAGTAATGAAGGCAGCTACACTAACAACAGGTTTTCAGTGTGGTTGAAACAGTCTTTTGGAAGAAGATGCCATCAAGGACTTTCACAGCCAGAAAGGAGAGGTCAGTTCCTGGCTTCATAGATTCAAAGGGCAGGCCAACTCTCTTGTTAGGGGCTAATGCACTGGGTAACATTAAGTTGAAGCCAATGTTCATTGGCCATTCTGAATATCCTAGGGCTCTTACGAATTATGCCATATCTACTCTGTCTGTGTTCTATAAATGGAAAAACAAAGCCTGGAAGACAGCATATCTGTTTATAACACAGTTTACTGGACATTTTAAGCCCATTGTTGAGAGCTACTGCTCAGGAAAAAAAAAAAAAGATTCCTTTCAAAATATTACTGCTCATTGAAAATGCACCTGTTCACCCAAGAGCTTTAATGGAAACATACAATGAGATTAATGTTATTTTCATGCCTACTAACACAACATGCATTCTGCAGCCCACAGAACAAGGAGTAATTTCAACTCTCAAGTCTTATTATTTAAGAAATACATTTTATATGACTCTAGCTGGCATAGATAGTGATTCCTCTTGTGGATATGGGCAAAGTCAATTGAAAACCTTCTGGACAGTTTTTACCATTCTATGTGCCATTAAGGAAGAAGTTGATTGCAACACTCATGAATGACTTTGAGGGCTTCAAGACTTCAGTGGAGAAAGTAACTATAGGTGGAGTAGAAATAGCAAGAGATCTAGAATTAGAAGTAGAGTCTGAAGATGGACTAAATTGTCGCAATCTCATGATAAAGCTTGAATGGAGGAAGAATTGCTTCTTATGGATGAACACAGAAAGCTTCTTGAGATGGTAACTACTCCTCGTGAAGAGGCTGTGAGACTGTTGAAATGGCAACAAAGGGTTTAGAATATGACATCAACTTAGTTGATAAAGCAGCTGCAGGGTTTCATAGGATTGACTCCAATTTTGAAAGAAGTTCTACTGTGGGTAAAATGCTATCAAACAACATTGCATGGTACAAAGAAATCCTTCATGAAAGGAAGAGTCTTTCAATGCAGTAAACTTCACTGTTATCATTTTAAGAAATTGCCACAGCCACCCCAACCTTCAGCAACCACCACCTGATTAGTCAATAGCCATCAACACTGAGGCAAGATCGTCCACCAGCAAAAAGATTATGACTCTCTGAATGCTCAGATGATGGTTAACATTTTTTAGCAATAACATATTTTTATGTTTTTAAAAATGTTTATTTAGTTATTTTGAGAGACAGAAAGCAAGAGAGAGCACGAGCGGGGGGGGGGGGGGGGGGGGGGCAGAGAGAGAGAATCTGTACTGGTAGCACAGAGCCCCACATGGGGCTCAATCTCACAAACCATGAGATCATGACCTGCACTGAAATCAGGAGTTGGATGCTTAACTGACTGAGCCACCCCGGTGCCCCACAGTAAAGTATTTTTAAATTAAGGTATGTATGTTGCTTTTTTAGACATAATGCTATTGTAGACTTAAATGACTAGGTATAGTATAAATGTAACTTTTATATGCACTCGAAAGTAAAAAAAAATCATTTGACTCACTTTATCGTGACATTTGTTTTACTTTGGTGGCCTAGAACTGTACCTGTAAGATCTCTGAGGTATGCCCATACCTAACTCACAGAGTTGTTATGAGAATTCAAAGGGTTAATGTATGTTAAAAACTTACAACAATGTCTGCCACATGGTAAGCATGGTAGGTATTGGATGTTCTTGTTAATTATGTTCTGTAGTGTCTGCTGATCATCCTGAAAACAGTCCAAAATCCGAGACTGATTGTTTCCAAGATATAGCATTGTTTCTCTTACCACTCACAGCAAGGATTCTCCTACTTCTAAGGTAAAGGGGCCAGTGTAAATTCAAGGCCTGCTACCATTAAACTCCTAAAACAAATCTCTCGGGGCACCTGGGTGGCTCAGTCGGTTAAGCGTCCGGCTTCGGTTCAGGTCAGATCTCACGGTTCGTGGGTTCAAGCCCCGCGTCAGGCTCTGCGCTGACAGCTAGCTCAGAGCCTGGAGCCTGTTTCAGATTCTGTGTCTCCCTCTCTCTCTGACCTTCCCCTGCTCGCACTGTCTCTCTCTGTCTCTCAAAAATAAATAAAAAGCATTAAAAAAATTTTAAACAAATCTCTCACCTCTTGGCCTCAGTTACCTCATCTGTACATGAGAGCCTATAACTAGATGATCTAGTGCTCATGATTTAAAACCCTGGGTCTGAATGCTCCACTACTTACTCGCTCCTTGATCATGAGAAAGTTAACCATTAAGAGCTTTTTTTTGGTCTTTGGTGTTCTGCAATTTCTCCATGGTGTGGCTAGAAAGCAGATTTATCTTTGTTCATTCTACTCTGGATTCATGCCTCCTGAATTGAAAGACTTACTGTCATTCATCAATTCTGGAAAATTCTCTCTATAATTATTTCTTTAAAACTTGCCTCTCCCCCCATCTTCTCTAGTTCTTCGTTTTAGAGCTCATGTTAGACATATGTTGGACCTTTTAAATCTATCCTTTATGTCTCTTAACCTTTGTTCATAGATCTAACAGGAAATTTTCAGAATGATCTAGCTTCAAGAAAAGCAAGCAGTTAGTAGTGCTTAAGAAAAATTGATTCAGTATCTAATGGATAATTGATACCTGTCACAACACAGCATTTTATATACTGTTAAGTGAAACTGCAATACAATCTAAGTTTATTTTGGGAGTGTTTGCTGTATAATTGGATTTAATGAAATGTT
>PJEM01012046.1:0-49694 GCA_004023845.1 Helogale parvula
TGCCTCACTTAAAGAGAAGTTACAATACATCAATGTTAGGGACTAATAATTCACTTAGTCATTAAGTATGTACTGAGACCATATGATGGGGCAGGTGCTTTTCCAGAGGCTGACATCTCTTGCAAGGAAACACTCACACATGTGCACGGCAGCATCATTTGCAGGACATGTAGTTTCTGTCACAACTACTCAACTTTGCCATTGCAGGATGAAGGAGGGTATAGACAATATGTAATCGCACAGGCAGAGCATGTCAACAAAATAACTTTACAAAAAATATAGTATTGTTTTATGTGATACTTACTTAATAGAAATTAAAAATACATGAATTCATTATATCATATAATTTGGGAAAATCTTATTTTAGCCTATCTCACTATTTTTAAAATTTTTGTCAGCAATAATCCTTATTATTAATTCACTAGCTTATTTAGTCATTTCTGTCTTGATCAGCATTTTGGTTGTTTTCACATTCTCTTTGTGGAAGAGTTTTATTGTTATTGTTAATTAAAATTTTATTAAATTTTAATTCATTCAGGCATGATTTTCATTACTTTTTTATACCAAACACAAACCTTGATGGCAGAAGCATAAAGATGGAAGGGCACATGGGTGACTCAGTCAGTTAAGCATCCAACTCTTTTTTTTTTTTTTTTTTTTTTGGCTAAAGTCATGATCTTACAGTTTGTGGGACTGAGCCCAGCATCAGGCTCAGCACGCCTGCTTGGTATTCTCTCTCTCTCTCTCTCTCTCTCTCTGCCCCTCCCCCAGTGGTGCTCTTTCTCAAAATAAATAAATAAGCTTAAATAAAAAGATGGAAATAGTACCTGTATATAACTTTAGGTAAGTATGTATGTATGTAATGGGTACTTATTTAAATCATGAATTCCCACGGGATATCTTTTCCTCTTCTCCTGAGTGTCCAAGAGAAGTGGGCTTATTTTTAAGTTATTTTTATATTAACTTCATGCTAACTGTACAGTTCAGGGCAGAAGAACATCAAGAATGTTTCCTACTAACACGTCTCTGATGGTGTGCTTGAACTTGTTTATTCATTTTCCTTTCATTTCAGAAGAATTTACGCATTAAATATTTTTTATATTACAGGGACTAAAACTAAATTTTACTACTAAAATACACATATTATTTCAGTAGTAGAATTTTCCATACACTTAAGCAAGAAATCGTGTCTTCTCTCTCTAGGCAAAATAATGGAAGATAGGAATAGAAATGTGCCTTCTATTACTATCTATTGTACCTGCAGCTCAGAACATTTCAACACTTTATTTGATACCATTGCACATTTCTTTCTAGTAACTTTGCATGTATAAATCGTAATTTTCAAATAAGATAAAAAGTTACTTATCCTTTGGTTTTTCACAAAATACTTCCATATGAAATATGAAGAGTATGATAGTTATTTCTATGTGTCAACTTGGCTAAGCCATAGTACCCAAATATTTGGTCAAACACCACAGCTTCTTTTGTGAAAGGGCTTTTTGGATGGGATTAACAAACATTTAAATCAACTGGTTGGGTAAAGCAGATTGCTTTCTATAATGTGGGTGGGCCTCATTCAATCAGTTGAAAGAGTTAAGGAAAAGACAGACATCCCTGAGCAAAAGGGAATTCTGCAAGCCGATTTTCTTCAGACTCAAACTGCAATGCTTCCCTTAGGTCTCCAGCCTCTTGGCATATCCTGCAGATTTTTGCATTTGACCTTGCCAATCTCTACGATCACATGAGCCATTTCCTTAAAATAAAACTTTGTCTCTTTCTCTCAAAAAAGAAATATAGAGTGTGTGTGTGTGTGTGTGTGTGTGTGTGTGTGTGTGTGCGCATAGGCATATACATATACTTTTGGAGAACTACAACTAATACAGGGTGATATTTAACATATTCACCAATAGGTATAAATGGTATAAGCATCTACCAATCAAAACAGGTAGAAGAGCATATTAAAAATTAAATTTATAAAAACTACAGTGATACAATTGGCATAACTCAGCCTTTCAGAAAATGTGGCAATCCAAATAAGAGGGATATTCATTATACCTAAATAAAAATATAATGCCATAGGACAACTTGAGAGAAATTAAAAATAAAACACAGGATATTGTTAGAGGAATATTCTTGCTTATACTCAAAATGATATTTCTTGACTATTTTGACATGATAAAATTATCAGAAAATCTATCCACCTAAAAAGTAGAATTTGTTAATATTAGAAAAAGTCAATACTTTGTATCATGCACTTGTCAGAGCACTTTATCAGCAAATTTAATCCTCTTAAATACAAACTCTCTTCACAACAACCAAGATGAGATAAGTACTATTATGGCCTTTATTTTACAGATGAGGAAAAGGGATTGCAGAGGTGGAATAACTGAGCAAGTTCACAGAGCTGGTGAATTGCAGAGCTGGGATTCAAACCTAGAATCTAGTTCCAGAATCCTGCTTCTAAGTGCTACCCCACTTCACTTCTTGAAACTTTTAGGAAGGATTATGTTTATTGTGCTCAAAGTGTTTTCTTTTTTTCTGTTCATTTAATCTTGGCTTTGAAAGACAAGTGTTGGCATCCATCAATAAACACTTTTATCTCTTTCTTTCTTAACAATTATAAGGCAGTAAAGGCTCTGGACACAGGCTAATATTTCTGGGAAAAAAAGATGTATGGAGTATTTCATAAGCCATCAAATTCTTAACTACTCAGGTGCAGTGAGTTGCATTATTAGCTGGCCAGCTTTTTCAGTACTTTTACATGGTGCCAAAGGAACTGTTAGCTTTGCCTAAAAGGGCTCATTTGCTACCCAGTGATGACAATTACCTGTCTCCTCCTCTTTGATAGGCACTTGATCTCTAAACTGAAAATGTTGTCAGCCAAATTTATAGATCTCCTTATCTGAGGCAAGGACATCATATCCAGAGATTATGTTGAGCAGAGAGAGTATGCCAGTAAACCAAGCCCATGACACAGAAAGTAAATAACACAGGAAGGTGCCCAACAGGCAACAAAGTCAAATGAGGGCTGCCAAGCGATGGTTGGTTGATTAAAGGCAATGGGCCAGGCTCTCAGGATCAGCTTTGGATTAAATGATTAAACTGCTGGGTTGGAAATACTCACTGGGACACCAGCTAAAATCCTGTGCCCTAAAGGGATCCCCACAGACCGAAGCAGCTGCTGCTACTGCTATAAACTTTGATGCCAGCAACATACAGGCTGAATTCACTTCTATTTCCTCAGCTTCTAATTAACACTATGAAGTGCATTACTCTTTTACATACCATGTTCCATAAAAACATAGTTGGAGTAAATCATTTTTTCCTTGTCTATAAATACCACTTTAGATATTCTTAAGTATTTCTCAACATGATACTATCGACGATCTCTCTCTCCCATGTGGAGAAGAGCTGGATCCAGTTCCTTCCAGGCTACCTTATTCACAAAGCAGTTCAGGCTGTACTCTGGGCTCTCCTCCAGGTCCCAGTGCCCTTCTGACTGGCATGAAGACAAGCACCTTTGCTCACAGCTCTCCAGCTCTGGGACCTTCTGGAAGAGCAAGGGACATCATAGCTTATGCCCCTCATATTTTTCCGAAGTTTCATTGCTTTGACAGTTTCATCCCCTGCTGCTCTTTCTCTGCTTTAAAACAGGACCGTATCTCTGGTCTATGCAACAGCATATGCTTATACAGTGCTTGGCAGCTTTAAAAGTGTTATCACCTATATTGTCTCATTTCTTCTTAAATTTGCTTTGAATTTAAATCTACTTTAAATTGGAGAGTGGTTGCTAGTCTGTGTCAAGATGAGGGAAGGAGGCTTAAAAGGTTACTAGACTTACTGAAGAGCACACAGTAACAGAGGAGTCATGCTGTGGCCCCTAAGACTGGTGTCCATACCGCAACACTTGTTCCCACTTTATTTTGCCCCTAATTTGTATGCATATTCATAGTGTCTCCATTTCAAGAATATTAAGTTACCAGGGTCTGCATCTTGCTCTGGCACTTAATTCAGCAAGATACATATAGTATGTGATCAATAATCTTTTATAGACTGTCTGAATCATCATTCTTAAAATACTACCATAGATTGAATAACTCATTCCTGAAATTTAAGGAATATAAAATTTAGTTTCAAGTGACCTGGGTGATTTTACTCAACAAAAGTACTATTGTTCCCAAAGGGGTACAACTGGTTCTTGTGGAAGAGAGCAAAAAATTTTCAGTATTACAACAGTTTGTGGCTCAACCTTATGTGGAAAAATCTTATTCCTTAGTATTTACTTTTTATCATCAGGTAAAGTTTTCTTTAACTTTTCTCTTTAGAAGGATGACAATCAAAAAAATGTTGGGGCTCCCACCTGGAAACACACGTGACTCGATCCTGGGAGTCATGAATTCGAGCTCAACATTGGGCAAAGAAATTAGTTAACAAACTTAAAAAAAAAAGAACATGAAGAAACACAGATTTAGAGGAAGCTACAACATCTATAAAACAACCACCACCAGTGAATATCTTTTTCCTTTTCTTTCATTATAATAAAGTGTTATGGGCACTTTACCAACTTAATTCATTTTACATAGGAAAAAATTTACCTTTGTGTTAAGAAATCAGGCCAACTCACCTAGCTGTAGGTGACCAAGTTACCTTAGTTTTTCCAGGATTTTTAAATCTGAAAGTTCTGTATCGCAGGAATACTCCTAGTCCCAAGAAATCTGGGACAGTTGGTCATTCCACAATCGGTAAAGAGTCAGACTCGATTCAAATTAAACAAAAAATAATTGACACATAAATTTAAAAGGTCTACTCTGTTGAGCATTATATGCTGCCTTCTTGACCCAGCTTATTCACCTGTTCAATCTTTTTCTAAAGTCCTAATCAATCAATTTAGAAAAATGGAAGAGCCAAACAGGATATAGTCAATAAATGGAAGGGCATACAAAATAGCTCTCCAAAGAATCACATGTTAGTGATGACTTTCATTGGTACCAATGAATTTGAGGTTCAGAGAGAGCAAACTGGATCTGTAATATTTGATATGCACAGCTAATGTGAAAATAACCTACCTAAAAAAAATGTCTTATGTGTGTAATGATGATCGAGCCATGTCACTGGGTGGGAGAGAGCAGGATTGAGAAAGAAAGCTGAAAGTCGAGGGGCAGTCAACCATGAGCCCCATATTCTAGGATCACATCATAGTGCCCTTTGTCTTAAGAGCAGTCATAGTTGTATAGTTGCCACACTGAACCCACCATAAATATAGCTGTTCCCCATTAATCAGTACGAACATCTGCAACAATTACTCATGCAGAGTAATGATTTAGCAGCTGTGCATACTGGAATAAGACTTGTAAGATTTAGGAAGATAGGGATAATACACATATCATTCTGACAAAAGCTCCAGGATCTATGATTTATGATTTTTCCCCTTTAGGAATAAATACAAATTACTGCTAGTGAAGACATAAAACAAAAGTGTATTGCCTTGAGCAATGTCTACGTCTGTTTAATATTTGTTGGTGTGCATTTGGTTAATCAATTTAACAACCACAAAACAAGTTGTTGTTGTTTTTAACTTCCTGAAAGTTTCTCATTTGATTCTAAACTCACATCTACTCAGTGGATATATTCAAAGTCACAAGTGACTTCTCTGCATTAAATCCTTTAATGGTCTCTACTTCCTGTTCAGGATTATATCATGTAGTTGGTTGAGAGCACGGATTCAAGAGCAGTGTTCTCAAATTCCACTCAGTTATGTGGAATGATTGCATTGTGATTCTCTTCCTTTTCCCTGGGCAGGGGGGGGATGGGGGGGGAGGGTTTCTATTTATTCTCTCTCTCTTTTTACATCCTTTATTACTTATATTATTTCAGTATATTAAATTTCCATCTTCTTTAATCTCTAAAGAAAAGTCATTCCCAGCCCTGACTCATGCCAACTCCCTTACCACCTATTTCTATCCCTTCACAGCCAAACTTTTTGGGTTGTTTTTATTTATTGTCTCTTTTTTCCAATCCTCTTTTTGTTCTACAAACTAATCTTTGCCCCAGTCACTTCACTGTCTCTCTCTAAAACTTCTTTGTATCTTAATCTAATTGATAATTTTCTGCCCTGATTTATCATGTAATGGTTATTTTATAAAAAATAGTTTCCATGACTCCTGTATCAATTTCTTCATAAAATCCAAATATACCTTCTAGACCCACCCACTGTTCTTCCCCTCCTAAAGAAGTCGAATCATGTTACCTAATGTGATCTTGGTCTCATTTGCTCTTGTAACTCCACTGTCCATCTAAACACTGATACAAGTCTCTGCCTCTTGCCAGATTGGTCTCCATTTGTGTATTCCACAATGACTTCATATTCAATAAGTGCAGAATTAAAAGTTTAGAACTGCATCATTAAGGCAATCTCAATTTCAAGCATGCAGGTCTTTGTCCACTTTCATCTAAATTTCAAGTGTTACTCCTACTAGTCCCTCAAAGTCCTAGAAGCCTTTGACCTCACTGAGATCTTCAATATTCTCACAGTCCTGCTTCCAATGCATGTTCACTCCTCATCTCACACAAGTTCTTAGATCCAATGGTCCATCATTGCACTCCCTCTACTGCATATATCTTTTATCATATCTGCCTGGCTAAATCCCAATCCACCTACTCTGTCAGAATTGACCCAGATGAATACAGCTTTGGAGAAGAAATAAACCATAAATATAGGTATCATTTTATATTCATGGTCAGTAACTTTATATAGATCCATAAATATACCTATAGCATTTACTTTCTACTTCCCTAGGAAAATATTTTTACAATTTTTACTCTCTAATCAAAGTTCTTTAAATTCATAATTCCTTTTACTAAGCTCACTCTTCCTTTTTACTTCTCTGAGAAGATAGAAGCATTCAGAATATAATATCCACAAGCTCCCCATGTTATTCTTGAGTGTCATGTTTGACTTTGTTTCTAGAGCCTATTGCTCCAATTTTGTACAGGTCCCATCCCCTCTTAAGCACTAAAGGATAGTACTTGTCTTCCTATATTCCTAATTTATATTACATTTTCCTTGTCCATTAGCAAACACAATTTTATTCAGTTCTTCATTGATCCCCATGTCCGTCTCCAAGCATCATGTGATTTTCTTTGGTCCCTTTTAAGGAGTGAAAAAAAATCCCAAAGCCTTTTCAAGTATTGATTTTGTCCATTTTCTCTTTTTCAATTTTTCATTTCCCCAAATAAGGCTTCTATGATTGACCTACACATATCCAAGTGCAGCAGTCAACTGCTGAACATCATTACTTAACAATACACAGCATCTGGGAATATACAACAGGTGGTATATGTGTTAGATTTCCACCTCTACTCACCACTTGCCCTCTAGGCAGTCACCTTTTTGCTAGACTCAATATGCCCAAGATTCAATATGCTTGTCATTTCACTTTGCCAATCTCTAAAGATCAGAGTCATCCCAGGTCTCAAGTTTTAGGTGTTTTCTAGTCTCTATTTATGCTAATTCTATAAGTGACCCCATCTAGTTGACTTCATAATTTACATGCCATCAAATGTTAATAGCTATGAAATATATATCTTCAGGTTGGACTATTTTCTATGATATCTAGAATTGTGTGTGCAACTGCCTACCTAACATCTTGATTAGATACTCTAATACTACACCAGAATATATTATGCCCAAAGCCAATTCCTGGATTTCCGCCCCCCAAATCTGCTCTTCTTTCTTTCTCATCTCAATAATTAGCAACTCAAGTCTCTCATTTTCGCAGGCTGAACCCTGCCTCCTCCTTTCATACTATACATCTAATCTGTTAGCAAACACTGGTGATTTTACATTCAATAAACACCTGAATTTAACTACTTCTCATCAAACACATGAATCCAAGTCACCATTCTGTGCTAGAAAGAAGACCATTATAACACTCTTTTGTTTCTCCTCCTCTGCCTTTAACACATACAATCTATTTCAAGACACAAACCAGAATAATCTTGCTACAACATAATTCACACTATTTCTCTGCTCTTCTCAAAACATCCCAATGATTTTCCCTCTGATGTAGAGTAAAACCCAAGACTCTGCATGGTTTACATGGCTATATATTGTGCATTAATTGTTCATGTTGCTATAGTCCTAGCTCCTCTAAAACATGACAAGCATGCTTCTACCTCAGGGTTTTTGCACTAGCTGTTCTGTCTGGAATACCCCCCTATGGGTACTCAGGTGGACCTTATATCATTTACTTCAAATAAGTTTGCTTATTAAATAGAACCTCAGCAGTCTTCCCAATTACTAAGCACACAGTTTTCTTGTCTGCATCCACTCTATGTTTTTCTTACTCATGTTTACATTTCCACAGTGAAAAATCATGTCTGACACACTATGAGCATTCAATGAATATCTGTTAGAAGAAGAATGAAAGTGCAAATAGGGGATGATGACATCTTCATCGCTTTGATGACATCTCATCCTTCACATTCTGTTAGAGCATAACAATGGTATTGATATAAATAGATTATTGACAGTTACATTAATGATCATTTACTAGAAAAATAAATTGCCAGGATCTTGTCTACCTCTTTATAGAGGAAGCTCTGGCTCTACAAACATTGGCTGGAGATATGGTCTGCAGAGGTCAACTTAAATAATTCTGTAGTTAATATTTTTCTCCATAAATTCAAATGCCACATACATTCTCCCACAATTTGCTTTGAAAATTACAGTCATTTTGATTGCTGATGATTTAAATGACAAACGTGAGGTCCCTTTCTCACTAGATGTAAAATATAATGCATTCAACTTATTCTGTTTAACTAGCATTTTGGAAGCATTTAAAAATGTTTATTCATTTATTTTTGAGAGAGAGAGAGAGAGAGAGACAGACAGACAGACAGACACAGAATCTGATGCAGGCTGCAGGCTCCGAGCTGTCAGCACAGAACCCGATGTGGGGCTTGAACCCATGAACTGTGAGATCATGACCTGAGCCAAAGTTGAATGCTTAAACAACTGAGCTACCAAGTTGTCCCAGAATAAGACATTTTTGTAGATAATTTTATCACCCAGCTATGGCCACAAATTAATTATAGGTTAAATGCTAATGGTGAGAGCAAATTATACATATTTTAAAGAATTTATCTTTTCTTCCTTTTTTGTAATGTGGTGCATTTTATTAAACACATACAACCTCTTTCTGAAGAATAGTATGTTTTAGGCAAAATCAGACAGAAGACAAAGAATAGTATTTATTTGATGATTCCCCCCCAATATAGCTACAAAATAATTTTCTTTGAAATATCTCATGCAATTGTAATATCTGAAATAAATGCTCTGTTTCAATAGGCTTTATTCAATAATAAAGTAAAACTTTCAGGGCACTCAACCCTTATTAGAGTCCAAGTATGATTATATACTTGGCCAGAATAACTTCCTTTGAGGTTTGAATAATTTATTTCAGAACTTGAGATTCTGCTTTCTACTTCATGATTCTTGAGAAACTTCTAAGGAGAATATCATGCATGTACTATACAACAGTATACTGTAAACATTGCACCGAGAAAATGGTTGAACAAAAGCATACAATAACCATTTTTTGTGATGTCGAAACAGCCAGTAAATTTGCACTGATGTTTGCCTTCCAAAAAATACTCTAAAAACTATACATGGGGCACCTGGGTGGCTCAGTGGGTTGAGCGTCCAATTTCAGCTTCGGTCATGATCTCACAGTTCATGAGTTCGAGCTCTGCATTGGGATTGCTACTGTCAGTACGGAGCCCACTTTGGAACCTTTATCTCCTCTCTCTGCCCCTCTTCTCTGGTGTTCTTCGTCTCAAAAATAAATAAACATTTAAAAAAACTATATGCATGTTTATCAACATTTTTCTTTTTACCAGTCTTAAAAGTCCAGTTGCAATCACCATATTATATTGTGTTAACTATAATGTGTCTGCATATATATGTATGCTTATTGGACATAAATGGCAAAAAAATTTATTATATGCATTGATGAATAATTATAATACAGTACTGGGTGATGTAAACTTTCAAATGAAACTTTTAACTTGGACTTTGGTTAGTCACCAAATGTTAATGTAAAAATATAGTTCCAGTATTACTGAAAATATTATGTAATAAGAAAAAAGCATAAACAAATTGGCATACTGATACAGTGATGGCATATAAACACTAGCTTCTAGAATTATTTTAAATGCATTTTTAAAATTTCTTTATTTTTTATATTAAATTATGGTAAATAACCAAAGCATAAAATTTACTATCTTAATTATTTTTAAATATACAGTCCAGTAATTCTAAGTATATTTGTACTGTTGTACAAATAATCCCCAGAACTTTTATTTTTCAAAACTGAAACTCCATACCCATTAAACAACTCCTCATTCTCTCTGATCCCTAGTCCCTGGCAACCATTTCTAGGACAGAAAATCAATCAGCTTTCTGTCTCTATGAGTTTGACCACTGTAGGCACCGCATGTAAGTGGAATCACACAGTATTTGCTCCTTTGTGATTGCCTTACTTCACTTAGCATGATGTCTTCAACATTAATCTGAAATTACTTTTTAAGGCTAAATAATATTCTAATGTAGGTATATACCATCTTGTTTATCCAGTCATCTGTCAGTGGACACTTTGATTTCATCCATCTTTTTGCTATTGTGAATAATGCTATGAACATAGGTGTTCAAATATCTATTCAAGACTCTGTTTTTGATTAATTTGATATATACCTTTCAGTATACACCAATAGGTATATATACAAATTCCACCCAAAAGTGAAATTGCTGTTTCATATGGTAATTCTATTTTTAATTTTTAAGAACTTCTAAACTATTTCCTTTAGCAGCTATACCATTTTAAGTTTCCAACAACAGTGCACCAGAGTTCCAATTTCTCCACAACTGTACCAACATTTGCTATTATTTTTTAAATAGTAGCCATCCTAATGGGTGTGAGGTGGTATCTCATTGTGAGTTATTTCACTGACTGTTTTTATTAATAGGCTTTTAAAAATACAAATTAGTTGAAATGATCAGATTGAGGAAAAATGAGATGAAAAAATAGTAGAATGGTATTACTTGGAAAGACAATTAGAAAAAAATACAAAAAGGCCACTATAATCATTATTAGGTGCTACAGTATGATGACAATATAATCTCTAATAAGAGACACAAATTTTTCTCTGGAAACATAAGCATTTCAAAATGAATTGTACTTTAGATCTTAAGGCAACCTAAAGGAGGTATTACGGCACCCTGGGCCATTGGAAACACTAAAATGTGAGAGATTATTTAAATGTAGCTAAAGCAAAGAGATTTTTTTTTTTTAATCACAAAAAAGAGATTCACATGCTTGACATGGAAAGATAAGTCACTTTCTTTCCCTTACGTAGCTTACTCTCAGGTCAAGGTTTTAAAATATATGTATCTTCATGTAGGCATTAATGGTGGTTAGTATTTTCAAACTTGTTATCTCTGCCATTGAAATTAAACTGTATTTTATACTACACTCACCCACATAATAGATGTATATTAATAAACCACCTGTATTTTCCAGGTCCCTTACAGAATCTATTACTATAGATAGTCTTGTCTGTGAATATGACTTTTCAGAATGTAATTGAAAATTATGTAGATGTAGTAACTATACCAGACATGTCCCTAATCTACAGAAAAAAAGTACATATAAGTGCCTTAAAAATACTATAAAGTAAATGTTACATGAAGACAACTTAAAAATAATTGAAGTCAACCACTAGTCAAATCTATCACATAGCTGTTATAACTACTTTCCCTCATATATCAGACAGGTCTCACTAGTTTCAACCCCCACCCCCACCCCCAGGACTCAGCTGTTTCCATTCACACTGCTCTTCGTAACCAATCTTCAGCATCTCCTCCCTCAGGTTCCCTGATTCTAGTATTATCTTGGTTTTAAACCAGTAGAACTCTTCCTTACAGAAGGTATAGCACATATAACTAGATGATGGGTACAGTATTACTGTTAGAATTGCTCCCAAGAAATTCTCCAAAAGAAGCACTTGTAGTAGAGATGAGAACATGTCTCAGCCTATTTTTATAGCATAAAATAAGCACTGCTCTTTATCAAGAAATCCCGAAAAGCCAAAAATGTCTTTAAAAATTCATGCTATAAGACCCTCTGAAGTCTATTCCCATAAAATTAATGAAAGAAGCCATGAAATTTTTCTAAAGCAAAACAAACCCTAAATCAAATATTCAAATATTTCAGATTCAGACAAGTCTTCTAAGAAAACAGAAACACTAATGAAATAAAATTCAGAAGAACTTAAGTATTGTTTGCTATAAACTCTAATCTCAAGACTTGTATTTTAATAAGATGTTTTCAGTTTTAGTTCATAATGAACATACTACGACCAGACATGTTCTCTCCTAACACTGGTTAAGACAACCCTCCTTAGTACATGACTTCATGTTAGATACATCTTTCCTAAATGAAATCAGCTTACCTGAAGTTGCACCACATAGAAAATTTGGATTACTAATGCTTTATTAATTATGGCTAACAAAATCTTTATGGTAATCCACCAAAACCAGGTATTGATATACAAGTTGTTTTTTTTTTAAATCAAGAAACAATAGGTTAAGTTGAGAATGCTTAAACAATCCCTAGATAACAAATACTAGTATAACAGATGTTATACTGCTATGATAGTAGAACCATATTATTTCCATATAGAAATACTGAATATGAATATTTTGAATTAATTTCTCATTTTTTTCTCCACTAGGAAGAAGATCCAATGTGACTCATAATGTATCTTCTGGACTAATAAACAAATACTTATTGAATATCTCCTTTGCATCAGGCACTGTGCTAGGTACTGGGGATAGACAATGGATGTTCCTGGAGTTTACTGTAGTTCTTCTCATTCTTACCCAACTGAGTCTGATCTTGTCTTATCAAATTCTTCCTGTCCTATGTTAGTCTCTTGCTTCATATCACTATTTACAGGACAATTCCATCTCTACATGTGAATCTGCACAAAGTTAATTTGAAGTACACAGTCTTTATCACCTCCTGAGGAGTTTAGCTCCAATAACACCCCTGCTGAGTGCCTGTGCTAATAACTTAGTGTCCTCTAAAGGGAATCTCTCCCATGTTTACCCTTTGAGACAATTCTGCTCTTAAACCTACTTCACTGTATTCTGAACTGAGTCCTTTGCTTCTCTGTGATATGTTCATGCTATAAAAATGAAAGGAATATTGTCTCACTGTCTCCTTCATTAGAGGAGCAATTTCTTGCTTGTGATAGGGCTGAGAACACATTCTTCCGCTGAACAAAACTTTAGGTGCCAGTAAACATGCCGTGGTGAAGGACTTTATCAGTATGTCTACTTGACCACTGAGTGTCATCTTTATATGTGCTATGAAAGCACATCAGGATAATAAGTAGCAACATCCATAGCCATATTTTTATTTTAATTTTTCTTGAAATATATTATCTTGGAAAACTTAAGGAGTTGAAAATATCAATGAAAATCAGGATACAAATGTATTATAATCAGAGGACTTAAATAAATACATACTTCAGGTGGGTAAAAAAAAGACTTCTGCACAAACTCCAAAGAGCAAATGAATTGACAGCTCATGGGTGAATGAAACTAAATAAAAAGACTTATGTTGTTGTTCTGAATCACAGGCAACAGCATAGTTTGTTTCATTAAAGTTGAATGAAGTGTTTCTTATCAATATTCTGAATATTAATCTGGGTACCTCTAAAATGCTACTAGTTCTAACAGAGAGAAAGAACCTGAAAGGATAGTAAAGTGGAAATAACAAAGCAAACTTTAATTTTGGTCTGTAAATTTGCTCTGTTTTTCTTTTAACCATGAAGTTGGCCAAGAAGCATTTGAAGAACCTTCAGAAAACTATAGGAAAAAAAATGCTCGAGAACACCCAGACCAGGATGATTACTTAGAATCACATATCAAGGACATAGTACAGTTTCTAGTGACACAGAAAGAAAGATACAGGAACACTAATAATTTGAAAAGATGAAAAAATATCACTGTGAATCAAAGTGATTCAGTTGGAGA
Source organism: Helogale parvula (assembly GCA_004023845.1). NCBI lineage: Eukaryota > Metazoa > Chordata > Mammalia > Carnivora > Herpestidae > Helogale > Helogale parvula. Next base: position 14,102 of record PJEM01012046.1, read on the forward strand.
GTTAAAATTATAAACATTGAAAGTAATGATGAAAATGGTAGAATGATAAAAAACAGCACAGAAACTACTTCTGTCCCCAGAAAGGGTGTACTCAAACCAGATTGTTTACTCTGTAATAGAAAAATGGAAAATTTCAGTTTCCCAAGACCTATTATCTCTTGAAAGATGTTCACATATTATTAGGGGTTATTGATGTTAAATTTAGACATTCTCTTTCAGAGCTTTGAATATTATATACAAGTTAAACTACGTGTAAATGAAATACTTCTCAAAGAAATACTAGATATTACTCTTGTGATTTTTAAATCTTAGCTGAAGTTTATACAGTTCATATTTCTTTCTAAAGTTCATTGAAATTGGTCTTAGCAATAATTTTTTGGATGTAACAAACATTAAGCTAAAAGCTTCTGAAGCAGAGGAAACTAACAAAAACTAATAAAAAGGCAACCTATGGAGTAGAAGAAAACATTTGCAAATAATATATCTGATCAGGGTTAACATAAAAAAAAAAAACAAAGGAACCCAACAACTCAATAGCACAAATTCCAAATAAACCAGTTTAGAATGTTTAAAAAAACCTTTTCCCAAATAAGACATAAAAATGTCTAACAGTATGAAAAGGTACTCAAAATCACTAATTATCAGGGAAATGCAAATCAAAACCACAATGAAGTATCATTTCACATCTGTTATAATATAAAAAGAGATAAGAGATAGCAAGGGTTAGCAAAGGTGTGGAGAAAAAAGAGCCCTTGTACACTACCGGTGTTGAGGTAAATTGGGATAGCCATTACGGAAACCCTCAGATAATTAACAGAACTCCCATATGACTCAACAATCCCATTTCTAGGTATATATCCAAAGGAATTAAAATAAGGATCTTGAAGAGATCTCTGCACTACCATGTTCATTGCAGCTCTATTCATTATTGCAGAGGAGTATTATCCAGCCATAAAAATCAGTAAATCTTGCCATTTACAGTAAAATAGATAAAACTAGAGGACATTATTCTAATTGAAATAAGCCAGACACTTAAAGACAAACACTATAAATCTCACATGTGGAATTTTAGAAATGTGAACTCATATAACCATAGTAAAATTATGGTTGCTAAGGACTGAGGGTTGGGGGGAATGAAGATATGTTGATCAAATGGTAAAAACTCTCAGTTATAAGATGAGTAAGTTTTGGGTAGCTAATGTACAGTATAGTGACTACAGTTACTAATACTGTATTATAAACTTAAAATTTGCTGAGAGTAGATTTTAAATGTTCTCAGTACAAAAATAAAGTTACCTTTATTTGTGTGATAATTTGTGTGTGTTTTATGTGTGATATTTATTGTGTGATAAATGTGTTAATTATAAATAACTTGCCATAATCATTTCATAATGTGTATATATATATATATAACATAATCATGTTGTATACTCTATATATGATTTTTATTTAATTATACTTCAATAAACTAGAAAAAATAAAGTCACCTAAAATATAAAAACCCAAATTATAGTAAGTCAATCCTTCACTCAGCAAACACTTATCACAAGCATATAACTAGTCAACACTGGTCAAGGCATCAGGGGACATGGAGTCTACATTCTAGCGAAGTAGTAGGAAAAAATTACATGTCGATAAACAATAACTATGAAAAATACATTTTGTAATAAATTAAAATGAAAGTAATAATTTGACCAAAATGTTATACCAAAACAATAAATGTAGGGTTGCCTAATTTCCATAGGGTTGTTCTGGAAAGCCTTTTTGGAGATTAAAAACGACCTTGCATATGAAATAGGTGAGTGGTCAGATAGGTGGCCCGTAGCACATACTCTTGTTGAGGTAACTTTTCCATTATTATAAATGGATGAATAAAAGTACTATGGCAGAAAAGAGTACAGCTTTTTCTAAAAAAGAAACTAAAGGTTGCTAAAGCTCAGTGGTTATTAGAAGAGTATAAAATGAGTTAGAAATAAAATTAGGGTTCATAGTGAAGTCTAACACACCTTGAAAGAAGTATGAGTACTGTTCTTAGTGTACTGAAAGCCACTAATTTTAAGCTGAGAAGTGAAATGACCCAGTTTATATTTAGGCTGATCACTTTTGCTGCTTATTTCATGGGGAAAGTGATTGGAGTGGCCACAGGCAGAGGGCAAAAACTGTTAGTAGGTTATTATAATAGGTAATGTTACAGATGATGATAGCCTCTGGACAGAAGACTGGCAGGGGAAATGAAGATATGGAGATACATTTAAGATATATTTTGGGGGAATGTTGGACCAGATAATCAACAGAATATGAAGATGGAGAGGGAGGAATACATAATAACTCCTAACTTGCAGTTTATAGCATTTAGTAATTAATGGTGCCATTTACTAGGAGAGGAATACATTTGGGGAGGAGGATGTCATATAAAGGGGACATATGAGTCCTTTATAAGGGTAAAGTAAGGTTTACTGGAGAAATTTACTCACTGCATGAGTCCTTGTCCTTTGTGTAGTGTGCTTAGAGCTGGTCTCCGTCGACTCAACGAGCAACATTCTCCAATAAGGGACCGCCTTCCCCATTGCTCTACTTTATAAGTAAAGGGTTATAGACAATATTTCCTTTATCAGCAAATAATCAAAGTCTTCTAATAAAGAACAGGGCATCATAATGGGTGCCTGTAGAGCTCAGCTATTGGTTGGTATTACTCAAGATTTTCCTCCTGCTTACGGGTTCGTTCCTTCGTTTGTTGTTCCTTCCTTCCTTCCTCCCTCCCTCCCCTCCCCCCTCTCCATTTTGCTAAAGGCCTAACAGAGGAAAGGAAATGAGCATACAAAGCTATCTGAATCTGGTGAAAACTGGCAAGCAGACAGCTGTATATGGTAAGAGGATGTTGTTTTAATGAAATATATTTGGTCTATACTGCACGTGAGGATCATAGTATCGATAGTTACAAACATGGAAAGAAGACAGCATAAAAGATTTTGCAAAATTTCAGTAATTACAATGTGGGTAGAAGAATATCTGAGAAAAGGACAGGAAGGAGAGACCGATAGAGTAGGAAAAAAATTCATCATAGTTTCATGCAAGCTGAAGTTTGGGGGCTTTTGAGACAGAAGCTGTAGTCAGTTATATAGAATGCTATGAGCATTTTTAACTATTGATATAGAATCTGATTAATTACCACACTTGCTCCAAAAAAAAAAGTTATTTAGTTCAAAACATTCAATAGGTTACTGAGAATTGTAAGGGGATACTGAATGGTATAGAATTTATTTAGGAGAAAAATTCACATTTCTAAAATAGTTACTCTTAAAGATGAACTTGGGTCCCAAATATCTGTGCCAGTCAAATGAAGGAGTCATAAAATTAAGTGAACATTTCTCCTGGATTGACTCTCTTGCTTCACACATTATTATCAGTTTTGACTTCATTAGCTCCTGGTCTGAGAGTAGAATCTTGAGTGATATTTCTGGTGTCAGTCATTCCTTAATCTATCACACCACTGCTTGATATTCCCTGAATCACATTATAGTATTTTAAATGACTAAAGGCTTACATAATGCTTTCATGGGGACTATAAAATGTGTTGCATTTTTACTACATTTATGCCAGTCTAGACAAAATTTCATTGAAATTCGTATGTGTGTTAAAATTATACAGATGGCTATCCATCTGTGTCATGAAAAACACTGATACATAAGGTTTAAAAATGCAAGCTAGAAAAAAAATCGGACAAGCTATATGATAACAAATGCCAATTAGAACAAAGCCTCATTTAAAATTAATGCTATTTTAATAGCTTTGTGTCCTTTAATGTGATCATCATAAAAACCAGATAAAGTATAGGTAAACTTTCAAATACTAAGATGTTATAAAAGTTTAATTCTTAACAGTCAATTATGCTTAATTTACCTTGATGACTACCATAAACTATAAGTTGTTCATAACTATAACTCTCTAAAATAGATTCACATTTCCATCTGAAATGATATATCTAAGTATGAACACTTATTTAAATGTCTACTTGCTGAAATTAAGTGCTTTCATAGTTTTTCAATAAAATAGACATATATGACCTTGAATTATTCTTACTTTTTAAATTTATGAACTATTTTTGTCTGTATCTTCTGGGTCTTCTATCTCATTATATGTCATTTTATGCTTTCTAAACACTTTAATAGCTGAAATTTGTCTTCATGTTATCCCTCTAAGGTCAGTTATGAAGGAGACAATATGCTCCAGACAAAAATTCAAGTTTTACAATTTATCATTCTTCTAAAGTTAAACCATCATTATCATAAGATTTTGAAAGTAATACAAAACTTAAGCTGTTCAAGTTTTGCTTTCTTTCCTAGCTACTAATTTGTAATAATTTTCTAAGACTTTTCACCTACTTTGTGCCTGTGTACACAGAAGTAAAATAAAAGTGTCCAAATGGTATTTATTAAAAAATGGAGAACCTAAACCGTTAAACCATTCCAGATGAAGACACAATGATCATAAGGAGAAGGAGGAGGAGAGGAGAGAGGAAGAGGGTTGGGAGAAGAGGTGCGAGGGGATGAGAATAAACTCTAATCAGAGGGGAATTCAACATGAACTTGCAAGTATTAATAGATATGCAATATTTAAGTCCACGAAATCTGAGGCTTCCTAGAGAAAAATGGAGACAGCATCTTTCCTGAAAATAAGTTGCCTATTTAAGTTGATTTTATAATATTAAAATATCATGGAACTTAAAAAAAGAAATAGAGTAATTTTCTGGTAATAATAAAGACTTCAACAAATTTATGAAATGTTTGAGTTAATTTCAGTCTCAGAAGTCACTTTAAATTCAATTTCATTTAATTTTCTTGGACATCTTTAATCAAATTACTCATGTGGACAATCAGTTACAGATTTCCACACAATTTTATACCTGAGCTAACAGAGTCAGGAGGAATTAAATAACGTGTGCAACTCACAAGTTGAGTTAATGATGCAGTTGAAGGTAGAAAATGGCCCCTTTTGTCTTCCTTTTAGCCATCACTTCCTAACACTTAAACAACTTTTCCTTACCATTGGATGGAGAATTGCACATTCAGAAGCCAGATACATTAATGAGCAATCATTAAGCTACTATTGAATGATTTAAAAAAGAAATCTTCAAAATGCAATTGGCAAACAGAAAAAGGATACCCTTCGTGCAAGTGTCCAACATAGAAAAATAATCCCTAAAATTTATTCTTTATTTTCTCATCACCCCTCCCATTAATTACAATTAATCTTACAGGTGGCTTCTCAAGGTCTTGTCACTCCTATGTCCAGTTTTATTCAAATTTCCGACCTTCCACTCGAGTTTGGGTTATTCCTCATTTATTCATTAATTCAATCACTTATCTATACTTAAACACTGTTAGATTCTGGCTTGCCAAGATAAATAAAACATGATCCCTTCTATAAAAATGACTGCAGTCTCAAAGGGAGAGAGAATCATTCAAACATGATAGAAACATTCTACGTATAAAGCACTAAGGGCAAATAGGGAGAATATGAAATGACGGGTCAAGGAAAGACTCCTATCCTTAACTCATTCTTATTCTTGCTTCACAGTAATATCCTTCATTCATTAGCCTACAAATGAATGAGACAGAAAAGACTTTTGGTCAGGCTCATATTTCTGTAGTCTTCTGACTGAATCTGGAGGAAGGCGAAAGTCTTAGGAAAAAAATGAGAAATGTAAATATTGAAAAGTGATTACTTCAAGGAAAGGGAAAAAACAAATGGAAATTGCTGTAAGGAAATTCTAACATTTCCTTAGTACCTTGTGAGAATCTGAGAAAAGGAGAGTACTTGTAATTATTAGCTATATTTACAGGTACACATAAAGATGAAGCCATCTCTCTTTGAAATCTCTTCCTTTCTTTGTGTGAGGCTGATGTCCATATTGGCTCTGAATGAGTTAATAGACATTCAAACTGGAATATCTACACCACGTGTCTTAATGATACTAATAATAAATACAAAAACATCTGGAGCAATTCTAAGGGCAGTTTGTTTTTCATTTTCATTTTATCTTTTGTAACAGATTTTAGAAGTACCATGTAGGAGTTGCTGCTCCCTAAATGCACAAAAAGGACCATGGGTCACTGCCTGTTAATCTAGATGGGGATCAGTTGAGAAAGATGCTGGAATACGATGGATACTTGTAAAGTGCCGATGCTGTCAAAGTTCCATATATCCTAATTCTTACAGACTGTGTGTTTGTGGATGGAGAGTAATGATCGAGGTAAAAACTATTGTCAAACTAAAACAAATATCAGCTTGGGAGTGATCCTCTGTGCTTCAATACTAACTACTCAAAACCACAATACTCACTGATTTAACATTTGAGGAAGTCTTCGGCATACTCAAACTTCAGTATATTTGGGGTCTCTACTACTACTCTGTCTTTCAGGTCCAAAATATACACTCAATATCCAAGCAATATGCACTGTGTGACAACGTCATTTTTGATGAATAAACCACATTGGCCAAGACACCCTAAAGAAGATAGGTGAAAATACCATTAGTAGTAACAGAACAAGTTGAATTTGTCCTTAATAAAGACAGACATATTGAGGTGAAAGACTTATCGGTCTCCAGTCGATGAATATAAGGGATAAGATTTCACAAGTAAAACAAAGAATGGCAAATGAGTTAAATAGCACCATTGTAGAAAACTAGCTAAAGCATATTGAGCAAATAATTAGACATCATACTCAGAAACAAAGACAGGGAACAGTATATATGCTGAAAAACTGGTGCTCTTCATTATGCTCCTTCAGATAGGAAGTGGAAAAAACAGTGGACTGAAATCTTGGTAATAGAAGTTCAAGAAATGAACTTGTGAGAAACTAATGGCCCTCTAATTTATAGGAACTCATAAATGGGAAATGTTATCTGTATTGATGCTCTCTAACTCCTGAGGCACCAAATGTAAACAAAAGTAAGACATATGAAACAGGGATTGGAAACCTGTTAAAATTGACTGGGATTTTAGTGGTCAAGGAGAATTTAGGTGTTATTTAAAGATAAGGCTCATTTATAACTTTGTCAGTATATCCTTGTAATATGAAACAGGAAAAATGATTATTGTGACTAAGAAAGATTTAGAATCCATAATTAACTGATATGGTTCTTCATTTGAACCCCCACCTGTAATAACAGTGTTATATGGATAAGGGCCACTTATAGTGAATCTCAAATTGAACTCACAAATAATTGATACTTCATAATACTGGTTTAATTTGTAATTTACTTCTTATTGAAGTACAATTAACATATGTTATATTAGTTTCTGGTGAATCAATAGAGCATATTGATTCAACAATTCTATACATTATTCAATGTTTACCATAAGTGTAGCCACCAATGTTTACCATAAGTGTAGTCATCATACAATGTTATTACAATATTACTCACTATACTCACTATGCTGTACTTTTCATCTCTGAGACTTAACTTTATAGCTGGAAGTTAGTACCTCTTTATCTTATCTATTTCAGTCACGCCCCAAATAATCTTTCCTCTGACAACCAAGTTTGTTTCTGTACTAGGAGTCTTGTTTTTGTCTTTTTGTTTTTTTGATTCTCTTTGGGTTTGTTTTTGGATTCTCTGACTTACTTAGGAAAATATCTCTCTAAGTCCACCTATGTTATAGCAAATGGCAAGATTTCATTCATTATTTGTTTATTTTTGCTATTGTTGTCCTTGCCTGAAGATACATATCCAAAAAACTATTGCTAAACCCAATGTCAATGTGAATGCCTATGTTTCCTTCTAGAAGTGTTATGATTTTAGGTCTTACATTTAAGTCTTTAACCCACTTAATCCATTTTAATCCTTCAATCCAGTTCATCTTTTAATATGGTATAAAAAAAGTTGTCCAGTTTCATTCTTTTGCATATTATCTGTTCAGTTTTCCCAACATCACTTTTTGATGAGATCATCTTTTCCTCATTGTATGTTCTTGCCTCATTTGTTGTAGATTGACCATATAAATATGGGTTTATTTCTGGGTGCTCTATTCTGTTCCCTTAAGTGTCTCTTTTTGTTCCAGTAACATATTGTTTTGATTACTACATCTTTATAGTAAAGTTTGAAATCAGAGAGTGTGATTCCTCCAAGCATTGTTCTTTTTTTCAAGACTGCTTTAACTATGCAGGGTCTTTGGTTGTTCTACACAGATTTTAGGATTATTTCTTCTAGTTTTGTTAAAAAATGCTATTGGTATTTTGATAGAGATTATACAGAATTATAGATTGCTTTAGTAGTACAAACACTTTAACAATATTAGTTCTTCCAATCCATGAGCACAGCCTATCTCTCCATTTATTGGTATCATCTTCAACTGTTTTCATCAATGTCTTATAGTTTTCAGAGTACAGATCTTTTACCACCTTGGTTAAATTTATTCCTAGGTATTTTATCTTATTTGGTGCAATTAAAAATGGAATTGTTTTCCTAATCTCTCCTTCTGATAATTTGTTATGAAAATATAGAAAGACATGCATTATATTAATTTTGTACCCTTAAATTTAGATTGTGAGTTATTTATTCTGTGAGTGTTCCACAAGATGGCAAACATTTCTAATAAATTCTAAATTGATAAAAGAGTGATGTTTTGCAATATGAGTAGTATGTGATGGGAAATGTCACATGATCTCAACTAAGCCAATGGTTCCTCTCTCTTGTCTCTCTCTCTCTCTCTCTCTCTCTCTCTCTCTCTGTGGGGTTGTGGGTGATCATCTCCCATGATCAGTGCTCAGTATCAGGCCACAGGGTTTGGCTGAAATCAGTGATTTTTCAGAGTGTTGAAAGGTGTCCATACCTGGCACTAGTGTATTTTTTGTCACTTTGAAGAACCTACGGACAGCCCTTTGTTTTTCCATACAAGAGTAAGCTTAGGAATTCTTTGTTCCATTCCAGGTCAGGCTGCCTGCAGACAGAGACCCTTTCCTCTGCTCTCTTATTGCCAGTTACATTAAATACATTATATGGCAAGAGTTTATTAATACTGTACTGTAGTCTATATTTGTGTGAGCATATACAATGGTTCCCATGCAGAAAAAGGTTGAAAAGAAAGGCAGTAAAAAACAGGAGATGATGACAGTTGAAGTTAAGAAGGAAATCCTCGAGTAGTACAAATGAGGTATGTGAGTGACCGAAATTGCAAGATTTTGTCAGGAGTCTGCTCTGCATCTCATCTGCAGAAGAGGAGAAGGAGAAAAAGAGAGGAATCCCTTACTTCAAATAAGATTAGGGAGATGTGTAAAATGTGGGAAACAGTGCAAAATTTTGTAGAAAACCACCACCTGAATAAGGCTGTAGCAGTGTGAGAGATGAATCTGTTTAACAACAATGCAGTGTCACATTTCCTAAAAAACCTCAAAAGGTGGCAAAGGAAACTGTCATTGGATAAGTTTCTTGTTAAAGCTGCATTAAAAAAAAAAAAAAAGATTCCATTGAGCCAAAAGATAGCAGTGATGTTTCCGGAATGAATTATGCTGGCAAACCAAGGTTTTACTGTATTCCTAAACAAACCTTAAGATAACAATTGTTTTTATCTGATGAAATGTATGTATCTGTTAACACTAACTGCTGTCTCCCTAAAATATATATGCTGAAGTCCTTATTCCCTTACCTTAAAATGTGACCTTATTTGGAAAGATGGTCATTGCAGATGTAATAAGTTAAAATGGAGTCTACTGCAGTAGGTGAGCCTCTAATCCAATATGACTCTGCCCTTATAAACAGGGGAACTGTGGATAAATACATACACACAGAGGGAGAACACAATGTATATAGAAAGTCAGAGATCTGTGTGATGAAGCAGAGGCCAACAAATACCAAAGATTGCTAGGAAACCACCAGAAGCTACAAGAGAGGTATGAACCTTCCACAGCCCTCAAAGAATCCACCCTGCCAACCCCTTGATCTCAGAATCTAGCCTCCAGGAGTATGAGACAATTTGTTTTGTGTAAGTTTGTGTTACTTTCTTATTGTAGCTCTAGCAAACGAATACATTTCCCATGATGACAGAACAATGTGTGTGAATTAAACCGAGTTGGTTTTAGTTTCTAGTGTGACTATGAATTAAGAGCTATTTCTTCCCTTTTCCGTGCTTTAGTTTCCTTATTGGTAAAATGGAGATGATGATAATAATTATCTCAAAGGATCCAGGTATGAAGACTAAGTAAGAATCCGTGGAAACTTTTTGAATGGCTTCTTGATAAATTAAGTGCTCAATAAATGTTAACTAATAATATTAATATTAGTGTTTTAGTACTCTTACTGCTGTTTAACAAAATTAATTGAGTTAAATAAGGCAAAGATAATTATACTTTCTTAATAGAGTTGTTTTAAAGATTAGACATATTACTGTGCTTAGACATAATATTGTAATGATTCTAATTTTTTTCATTTTACCTCTTCTAATATGGAGATATAACTTATAATTGGTGATATCTTATAATTATCAATGTTTTAAAATTTCATATTGGTACTTCAAGTAATGGAACATCTTAAAATCTATAATGCCTTATAGAGTAATTAAATATACATCTATACATTATTACATTTCCAGATTTCCAGATACATTGTAACTATTCTGAGTATAATGGGGTAAATTGGCTAAAATGGAAAAAATTCACCTTTAGATTTTTATCTTATATTCTAATTAACGGTGTACTGAAGGGATAGAGAATTTTGTTTGCTGTAGAGTAGGCAACAGAATAGTGATAGAATTGCTGAAAAAATAATGTGAGAAGACAAACTAATGAAAGTCATTCCAGATAACTTTTTCAGTCAGTGAGTTTTAAATTAAGGGAAACCTGATGTGGGCAGTAACCAATAAGAGAAGTAAAGTTAAGAATATTAAGTATAGGATAAATGACAGCACATATTCAATAAAAATAAAATGCAATGATGAAAGAGTTAGAAGGAATAATTAATCTAGCATATATCCTTAAGAAGGAAAGTGGTGAAATTTGTGTCCTAAGAGGAAGGGCTGACGTATATGGGAGCTAGGACACTTCACAGTAACAGCAGAGAAGGACGGTGCATCCAAATGGGCAAATGTGGTCTTGAGAGCTTGTGCAAATCTTTATCAAACAGGAGACAGGTGGATGGAATGTTGAATGTTTGATGACAGAGAAATTACGGAGTTGTGATCCCCAGACTGGGAGTATGAATGGAGCACAGAACCATGATGATAACCAAATAACCCACCAGAGTAATTTTTTTATTCTATCTCATTAGTATTTGTGATTCTGCTCTTCATTAGACTCTATTTTAATTAATGAAATTCTAGAAAATATTTTATTATTCAGAGGGAAGTTCTACCAATTTACCCCCCTAAAATATCATTACCACCATGGTATTCCTCAATTGTCACTTTATGTAATTTCATTAAAATAAAAATTTAGTTGATAGCTTCACTGAATTCAAGTGAATTGAAGATTAGTGTGGAGATAGACCATATTTTGAGAGTGCGTGATTCTATTAGAGAGCACAGTGAAATACTTCCTCCTTTATTTTCTTTTTCCTTAAAATGGAAAGCTTTAGGAAGAGCTTAGGAAAGCTTTGCTATTTCAAATACTCCTACAGATTTCTAAGGTTATATCTGGACATTTCATATTTTATTTTGTATTGAGTGGAGAATAGTGATTGTAAATAATCACTTCCCATTCCTGGCTACAATGAAATAGTAATGATGACGGAAAAACATTACTAATAGTGAATACTAAGTGACACTGATTCCTAGTCTGAGATAGTATAAAATGAAATATTTTCTGGTCCTTAACAACTCTATGTGTGAGTGTACACGTGTGCATATTATTTGAATTTTATTTAAAAAGCTTTTCCGGGGTACCTGGGTGGTTCACTCCGTCAGACTCTTGATTTGCACCCGTGTCATGATTTCAGGGTTAGTGAGACAGAGCCCCTGGTGGGGTACTGTGCTGACAGCATGGCGCCTGCTTTGGAGTCTCACTCTCTTTACCCTTCCCCTGCTCTTTCTCTCTCTCTCAAAATAAATATATAAACTTAAAAAAAACCCCACCTTTTCCAGACATTGAAGTTGAAATTTTAGAGAAGTTTTCTCGTATTGCCTGCTTTTCCACAGTAATGTTCTAATATTAAGGTTGTTAGGCAGATTTAAAGGAATGCGTTTTTGTGGCTTTATTTCTAACTAAATTCTAACCTCATCTAGGCCACATTACAGATGTGACTAAACTGTCCTGTGTAGAGTTATGGCTAATTTATTTTCTAATGGAGTTTTATTATTGTTATTGCTGAATAATTTGGTTTTGTTTTCCTGATTTAAAACCGCCCAACAAGCAGAAAGCTACTCTCTCTGAGGACATTGTAAGAAAAGGCTGTTGGGTCCCCGCTGCTGAAGAGCCTTAGAAGGAGGCACAGCAGGCCTCGAAGGCGAGGCAGAAGGCCACGTCCAGGTCCAGGCAGAAGTGAGTAGAGGCACGAGCGCACGGCTTTCTCAGAATCTGCCCCCACCCGTCCGCAGCCATGCCCGGTCATTTATTGGCCACGTGTCCCCTATCACTTGTCCTTTCTGACTTTTTCCTTTAGGCTAAGGATCTCCATCAAAAGACTGGACGTCCCTCACCTTCGCGTGTTCGCCACACGGCGTCGGGACGTGTTGTCCGAGTTCTGTGTGGTGACGACTCCTCATGTCCCCGCCTGACCCGAGGGGGAGCCACAGCACCACTCACCTTTCCTTCTGCAGAAGAACAGACGCGTTTTCATCGCCCTGGGGAGCCAGCTGAGCACTTGGAGGAATCCACAGGACCCTGGCCTCTTTCCCTTCTTTTCCTTGCTCTCTCCTGCGCGCCAGCGCTGGGTCCCGGGGGGCAGGACTCCTGCCTCAAGCGCCTCGGCCTCACTTTCCGACGCAGAGATCACTGCAGGCAGGCGGCAGGGCTGACCTCCGCCGCACGTGCACGCCGCACGTGCGCTACGCGTGTGCACGCTGCAGGGGCGCACGGCTCGTGGGCCGCGGGAACGCAGGTGCTCTAGGCCCCTCACCCACCTGGCCCCACCCCCAACTCTGAAGGATCCCGTGTGCAGCTGTGTGTCTTTATCAGTCCGCGAGCAATTAGCGGGGTGCCAGGAAACACGGTCGCCTGTGGGAAGGCTGCCTTTTCGCCAGAGAGGACCTACGTCAGGGCGGGGACCCCAGACCAAGAGGCGTCGTTCGGCAGCAAACTTCTCCAGGTACCCCCATGCTTTAGTTTTTGTGGTTTTGATACGCTTCTTACCCCGCTTCACGACCAAAGCCTCAGGCTCGGAGCTTGAGGTCGTCCTACATCTCTAGCCGGTTTAATTTTCGGAAATTAGGAGGAATAGGATTTGGGTCCTTTCCTGGGTTTCACAAAGTGTGGAGCAACAGGAGCTCCCAAACGGAAAACTGCGAGGCGCCAGTGAAGTATGCTGACCAGCCAAAGAAGAAAAATAAGGCATTTCTGTGGCGTCCCTCCTCCCATACGTACAGTAACGTTCATCTGTTCAGTAACATGAGTCTGTTTCTATTTGTGTGTGTGTGGGATGAGGTTACCAGCAATGTTCTTCGCAGGAGAATTACTTTGTCTATTGGAAGACACAGGGGTAACCAGCAATTCACTTTGTTATTGTTGCATTTTGGTATTTAGCTTCGTGAGGCGCTGATCTTTTTTAGCATGTATTTTTAAGGTGTTGCTTTTATTCCTAAGCATGGTGCCTCTAAGTGTTGGAATGGAGTTTTCAGTTCTTATCCATTTTGGTGGGGGTTTAAACACCAGCCTCTAGCCTCTAAGCACTATGTTGTTGAAGTGTATTTCAACCGGAAGGAATAGCATGTGTGAAATCGCTGCTCATCTATTTATCCTCCCACTGATGTGCTTTGCTACATTATACTGATGTGTATTGTTTTTTATGGCACATCCTGTATATGTGAGCTTAGAAATCAGCTGAAACATCAAAGAAAAATTGCATGTAGGATTTGAAAACTCATGTTTCTCTGGCTTTCTTATCACGTGTCTTGCTCTTCAAATTCTAGCACCTTGAGCAGACCTAAAGTCCAACTTCTGTCTCCTCTGTTAGTGAGGCTGCCGCTTTATGCTTAAATCGTACTTTCTTTGTCTTTGTCTGCTGGGTTGAATGTAGGACTCTTCTGAAATCGCCTTTCTTCAGTAATATTAGCACCTCAAGTCTCACCTGACTTGATTGTGTTTCAGTGTCTGAAGATAGTCACTCAGTTATACTGTTCACCTTTTATAGTTGATTTTAGCAGAAGATTTTTGGTCTGATGCAAATCTGATTTTCCATCGTGGCCCATACTAGGGGGTCTCTACTTGGGACTCTGAGATACTAAGGATCTAATTTGTGGGAAGTAGAAATCCATTGAACAGTTTCAAGAAATACAATGACTATTGTTTTACGAAGCTTATGATGGAAGTAATGTGGTGGAATGGATTAGATGATAATTACAGTGGAGCCACGGAGGCAATTGAAAAGTCACAGCTGTAATTTAGATAAGCACATAAATAAGAGAAAGATAAAATAACAGAAGGCTGAAAGAGAGGTTACAATAAATAGAAGGGAGGTAGCTTTTAAACTTTAGGAGAAATTTATGCTTTTATATATTTAGGGTTAAGGTGAAGGGAAGGATCAGGAATACTAGTCAAAATATAACAAAATATTATAATAAAAATGTAGATTGGAGATAATGGTGGCCTAGAATAAGCTCATAGCAGTGGTCAAACTTTGGATGCATTGGGGAGTGGTAAAATGAACATTTACTAATTTATTACAGACCTTTGAGAAAAATTAAAGGATACAAAAGTTTTGAACTTGGTGTACGTAATGGGAGGGCTAGCCTGTTCTAAAATCAAGACAGTGGAGAGAGGAGGTCTGTGTTTGAGAGTCAGGAGGTCAGTTGGATATGCGGAAGGTGAGTTCATATAGATAAGCAAGTGCAAGTATCAAATAGGCAGCTAGAGACCTGATCTAGCTTGGAGGTCAGAAGAGGGGACCAGACTGAAACTCTCAATTTGGAAATCATTACTATATAGGTAGTATTTGAATTTCATGAATTTGAATGTAATCATCCAGAAGTGGGCATAGATTTAAAAAATTCTAGGTACAGAATTCTAGGTATTTTTTTAATTGACACTGACAAGATTTGCTCTTACTTTAGATGCGGACTATGTTAGGATCCAAGAAATATTCCAGTTTTTAAAAAGAAAAGTGAAGGTATAAATGGAGTGATGGGGAACACTTCAACATTGGAAATGGTGTGCATCTAGCAAAGTTGACTGAAAATGTGTAGCCAGATCAGTAGGACAATTGCAGTGTTTTCGAACCCAAGTGAGGAAAAGTGTTTCAGGGACATGTAATAATCATGTGTTACAAATGTTGCTGTATTAATACTAAAATTGGGAAATGACTATTGGATTTTACAAAATGGAGATCTTGGTAGAGAACAGTAAGAATGATGTCAGTCAAGTGCAAAAGGATGGGAGGAATGGGGAGAAATAAATTGGAGGGAGTTATTATTGGCAGTAATTCAAAAATTTTACTGTTAGGCAAATGAAAAAAATAAGGTGGTAATTGCTAGAGGGAGTATGGCCATAATGCTGTTTTTATAAGAAAACATCAGTATGCATTTATGCTGATTTTCATTATCCAGTAGAAAAAGAAAATTGATGATCCATGAGTTACTTGAGAGGTGGTGGTAGGGGATTGGATCCATGCTGTGAATTAACTAGACAGGATGGGCTTTAGTGTACAGGAGGAGAGGCTCAGCCTTTGCTAAAATGGTGGCAGTTTCATCTACACCAGCTGAAAGCAAATTTGAAGAGATTTGCGAAGAAAGGACACATGAAATGGTTAAAGAGAAGTAGAGTGGGAATGGACCAAGGGAATGGATTGCTGGATAATATTAAGGGCCCACTCGAGGGGCTCTTCCGTGAAGTGAAAGTGAGGACTGCATGACTTTGTCTTTTTCTTCAATCAGATCAGTGTCTTAAGTGGATGGTTTTATTTTTTTTAAGTTTATTTATTTATTTTTGAGAGAGTGAGTGAGCACAAGTACAGGAGGGGTAGAGAGAGAGAGAGAGACAGGGAGAGAATGAGAAACAGAATCTGAAGCAGGCTCCAGGCTATGTGCTGCCAGCACAGAGCCTGATGTGAGGCTCGAACTCATGAACTGTGAGAACATGATCTGAGCCAAAGTTGGTCGCTCAACAGACTGAGCCTCCCAGATGCCCCTTAAGTGGATAGTGTTAAATAAGACTATGGTTTGTCCAGCAAGTAAGAAAAGGGACCAAAATATTAATAGACTTTAATCAAGCGAATAGGGAGGTGATGGTGTGGTGGTATACGGGTAAAGGTCAGTGAAAAAATGGTAAGATTTAAGAACAACAGGTGGGGGTTGTTTGGAAGGACTTTTGGTGCTTTGTGACTGGACAACGTGAGCTGGACATGTGGGAGGTGGTGTTACAGAGATTGCAGAGAGAGTGCAGTTATTGTTAATGACAAATTGTAGCATGCGGCCATGATAAGGAGATGCAGAGGTAAACTGCAGAGCAAGATTGCTGCAGGAGATTGATGGCTACAGGGCAAGTAAATTTCTGCTTGAAAAAGTTAAAACTTTAGGTCTACTTTTGAATAAGAAAGTTATATTTTTAAAAAATCTGGTAGATTTCCATTCTATTGCACAAGATATAATAATACGTTTATTGATGTGGGGAAGGTTAGATTCAGATCGCTCTCGGCGACAAACTAATTGTGGGACCTTGATGAACCACTTATCCCTTCAAACCTTGAGGCTTCATCTTTTGGCAGGGTCAGTGCCCTCCAGGTAAAGACCACCAGGGACACACCTGTAGTTGAACGAGCTGGGTATATTATTCATTGCACTATGAGAGAATGCAAACCATAGAGACCCCTTTGGCATCCCAGAAGGAGAGCACAAAAAGATATATAGGGTCTTAATGCCTCTTAACATATTAAAATGAAACCAGAGATTTTAATTTCTAGAAGTGAATGCATGCCGGCATGGAGAAACTAATGCTGTTGAAAGATTTTTATTACTTACGTTTTCCCTGAGGAGGGGCCAAGTCATATCCTGCAGTGCCTCCTGGGAGAGCGTCAGTGCTGGTCAGCAGGCAGACAGGACGAGGGAAAAGCCTATGCCAGAGTCTTTATTACTATAGTAATTGGAGATTCTTAGGTGAGGACAGCAAGTGAAACATGGATGGTGGAGTTTGTGGTTGGAAAGTCTGTAGTATAATTTTCATGTATCTGTGAATGCTCAATTGTAGGGAAGATATAAACAACTTTCTTTTGCTATGCAGCCTTGTGGTTAATGGATACTAAATAGATACAGAATTTAAGGAAACAAAGTTAGAAGATATAGTCCTAATGCCTTCAATGATACATTCTTCCTGAATTAAAACTTTAACACAGGGACACCTGGGTAGCTCAGTTGGTCTGGCTCTTGATGTTGGCTCAGGTCACAGTCTCAGTTTGTGAATTCATGCCTGACATAGGGCTCTGTGCTGACAGTGGGGAACTTGCTTGGGATTCTCTGTGTGTCTCTCTTTCTACTCCTTCCCTGGTTGCTTATATGCACTCTCTCTCTCAAAGTAAATAAACTTTATATAAACTTTAAATATGTATATAGTAAAAAATATCCTGAACACATGAATTATAGGAATGTGAGAAAGAATCTTAACCTTTCTAAGTTTATATCCCCATCCAAAAATTAAGATAGTTATATTTACCTTTCAATTGTTGTGGGGGAAAAACGGGCAAATTAAATTAAATTACATAGAACAGAATCAAATAAACAAAAACAATGTTGATTAACAAAAGATGAGCTCATTTTCTCTCCTCTTTATGTGGAAGTGAAAGCTTAATCCAGGTTTTTGTTGTTCTAACTCACGTAGCCTTTATACAGATATTATTGCAAACCTCAGCATGCTCTTTTGATTTACCAAATAAGTAAGCATTTCCAGCTTTACTGAAGAATGTGTGGTGGGATTATTTATTTAGCAAATATCCACTTCTTCCTCTTGCTTCCCAATTTGGTAGAGTTTACTTCCAGATCCCACTGACTTGGGTTGGCCAGATAACTTGCAGAAGCCAACTGCCTCCTTGAACTCCTGCCAGTTGCCATGAAAAGGACATACTCAGGTGGCGTGTCCTCTTCAGCCTGGATCCCAGAATGAGACATACCTATTGCGTATGTGAATATAAGCCTGGCTCACATTAGGAACCCAGCTAGGCTCAACCCGGCCACGCTCAACATCTGTAGATTCAGGAGGAAGAAATGAATCTTTGTTTTTGTAAACCACTGAAAATTTTAGATTCTTTACTGAGTAATAATTTCTGGATAATAGAGTGAGGGAGAGGAGCATATTATATAGAACATGGCATTTCATTCAGTTTCTGGAGATGTCATTTCCTTTCCCTTCCCAGCTTCCAGATCCTCTTCCCTAGTTATCCCACAGTAGCTCAGTTTTGCACCTTTCACTGGTTTCCTTTATTACGTAGAGTTGTTTCCTCCTTGCTATTGAAACTCAGATGTTCTTTCTGCTGTCTGCTTCTCACTGTCTGCCTCCAAGTGATTGCCCTCCTCACCATATAGCCTGATACCTTATGCCTGGTTACCCTCTATGTGGACACCGTCCTTACCTCATTGACTTAAACAAGTCTGTTTAGGATACCCACCAATCCACCTGGGGAAGACCTGTCACCAGATTTGGGCATTTACACCCACAGTAGTCAATGCATTTCTTACCCAACTTGGGCTCTGACATTTCAGGTTGGGATACCCTCCTCTTATGTAGCCATTTTCTTCATCTTTCTGTAGTATGGACCTTTCATTCTACTTGAGCTCTAACAGAGCATGCCCAGTAATCACACTTCCGTGGACTCCATCTTCATCTTGCTTTTGCTCTGACTCTTCATACTCTAAACCATTTTCCATCACATGGACATCTTGATAACATTGCTAGGGCTTTTTACACAAGTGGAGATAATTTAGATTTCATTTAAAGATCTTCACTTTTTTTCTTTTTTAAAGTCTTTTACTTCCTTAAGATAAAGAGATTTTTAATTATTATTCTGATGACCAAATAACATATACATAATGTATGAAAAAATATTCAGATGAACACATAGAAAAAAAGATCTGTAATTCTGTCACTCAAGGATAAATACTTTAAAAAATTTGGTGAACCTCCTTCTGATGAAAGGTGATTATTTTGTTTAGAAAAGTAACATATAGAAGTATACAGAGTGGAAACTTAAAAGCCATCCTCTTCTGTGGAACAGAATAGAGAGGCCTGAAATAGACTCACACAAATAAAGTCAACTGACTTGACAAAGGAGTAAAGGCGATCCAGTGGAGCACAAGATAGTCTTTGTGAACCTACAACTGTTCTAAAAAGTAGTTCATTATTATTTTTTTTCTTTTTCTTTGTTCCTTTCTCTAAGGCGGTTCAGTGTCTTTGAGTATTTTTCCAGTTATTTACCATGCCCATTTTTATTTTATGTGAACACAAATAGGATCACAGATATCAATGTGTTTTATTATTTTAATAGTTTTTGGTTATATTAGTTATAAAGGATCATTTTCAGTTTTGAAAGTGTTATTAAAATGTATTTTAAATCATACAAGTAATATGGAAACATGCAATTAAAAAATAAGATACAAAAATACTATTCATCTGTAAGTAACCAAAATTAATGATTGGTAAACATTTTCAAAGCATTTTTAGGCATACGTGCAAATCTAATAATGGACGAATGGGTAGCAAACGAAGAGGATGAGCAAATAGGTAGAAATAACTTTTAGAGTGAAATTACACTATATGTGGTATTTTAAAATTAAGAAAAAGTATTTTAATTAATTTAGAGAAAATAAAGGGAAGTTACAGAGATTGCTAGAGTTTAGATAATTTCCTTTTCCCACAACAGTTATCAATTTGAAAAATATTCTGCTAAATTAAAAGATCATGAAAATCATTAAGAGGTATTTAGCACATATCAGCTTTTATCCACCTCTCCACATTAGGTTTTCTTACCAGTATTATTTTTTATATTTTCATAGTTTCTAACATGAAGATTCATTTTGTAACCTGTTTATCTCTGTTTTGTTGATATTCGTGATCAGTTGGACTTTTATAGGAAGGAAGGGCTCATTTGCCTTTTGTTTTGAACAATAACTTGACTGGTTATAATATTCTTTCATACCTTCTTTCCTTAGAATGTTGACTTTCTTCTATTGCAGTCCGCCATTGAATTTTACTGAGAAGTCTGAGGACAGTCCAATAACCTCCTTTATTTTAGATGATTTGCTTTTTCTCTCTAGTTCCTAGAAATATTCTCCTTTAATTTAAGTTTGAATAACTTAGCTAAGAATAGCCTTGATGATGCTTTATATTAACAATTCTGGACAGAATAGGGGCGTTCTAATCTGCAGATTCAAGTTTTTTGTTGAACTACATGCAATTGTTCTGTTCTATGATTTTTCAGTCTTATAAAATTTCATTTATTAGATTTTCTTCATTAGGGACCCTAATTGTCTCTAGTAATCATATTTCTCTGACCTCTAAATTTCTCATCTCTCTAATTTCCTTGCTCTTTTCACTTTTTCTCCTCATTCACAGTGATTATTTTCAGTTTTTCATTAATTTGATGTTCAGCAAGAACTTCTGTTTTCTAATATGTCTGACTTATTCTCTGTGATAGTATTATTTTGGATCACCAGTGCTTTCTTTACCTTAACTGTCTCCATTTTTTTAAAAATCTCATTGTAATGTTTGTAATCCTGATTTTGACAAATTGTTTTGTAGAATCCTTATTCTTGTTAATGTATAAATACTTCAAAAGAATCTGTATTTGGGTCATTTACCTTCCAAATTGTATTCTTAGTCTATATCTAGCATGATAAATCCTTTTATCCTTTTGTTCCTCTATAACTTTCCTTTTTTAAAAAAATAGCAGAATGAGAGAATCTCGTATGATTTTAAGGTGCCATATAATTTATTTTTCATTTTGTTTGTGCACTTAGACAGCTCTAATTACTCTTTCCCTTTAGTCTTCTGTATCAACAGAATGTGGATAAAATTTACCTTTCTTGCCCTTAATTTTTACTTTTGTTATGTACTAAGAATAAATTTGGAATATTTTGTAACTAATTGTATGATAACAAAATTAATACATATTTGCTTTAAATTTTTTTTAATGCTTTTTATTTATTTTTGAGAAACAGAGATAGTATGAGCAGGGGAGGGTCAGAGAGAGAGGGAGACACAGAATCCGTAGCAGGCTCCAGGCTCTGAGCTAGCTGTCAGCACAGAGCCTGACGCGGGTTGAACCCACGAACCATGAGATCATGACCTCAGCCTAAGCCGGAGACTCAACCGACTGAGCCACCCAGGCGCCCCTATATTTGCTTTTTAAAAACAATGTTATTTATTTTTGAGCGAGAAAGAGAGAGAAGCAGAGAGAGTGGGAGAGAGAATCTCAAGCAGATTTTGCACTGTCAGTGCAGAACCTGACATGAGGCTTGAACTTACCATGAGATCATGACCTGAGCCAAAAGTAGGATGAGGCACACAGGTGCCTCAGAATGTTTTTGGTTTTAACAAATTATTTTTTGTGTGTAATTGATTAGTATTTTCAAATTTTATTTCACATTTTACACAGAATTATGTGTACAAAATTTGGAAAAAATAATGATGTGTTAAACATTCCTTTAAAATATTTTGATTACAGCTTTGCTTTAAAATATTGAAATATATTTCAGCTTGAAACTTTTTATTTCCTAAAACTTATCTGCAAGAAATATTTTTGTTCCATGTAATATCTGAAGCGAAGATATAATGAAGTATTTCCAGAACTATTCTGGAAAATATTCTGTTAGGATATTCTTCAGAAGTAACTGCAATCTATCTGTAAAGAAATAATAAAAGTACTGAAGTCATTAGGATTTTAAAAAATTAAATGTGTTACATGATATGCAATTAACAGGAGTTTCCTTTGGCCCATTGGTTCAACTTAGTATTTTAAAGACTTTAGGAGAAAAAATATTCTATTTAAAAATTGTAACAGGTTAGAAAATGCGTAGAATACTTTACCAGGTCAATCAAGTGTGTTGACTAATCATGCTACAATCTCAGACCCGATGAAATCAGAAATTCTGAATGAAAACAGTAACTGTATTTAAATCAGTGGTTAACAGATACATTTTTAAAGACTACCCTATTTTTTATCAGAAAAATATTTCAGCTACTATCTTGCATTTTTTTGTATTTACAGGTAATGATAAGCAGCATATTCATGCTCTGATATAAAAAAAAGGAAACTGATTAAAATGAAATCATTGGAACTGTCTAGTGATACATAAAGACGGGCAGTAGTTTTTTCTTGAAACTGTAAACATCACTAATGAGCAATTAAAAGACTACAGTCTTTATAGAAATGCCTGATATTCTAAACATGACATTGAGAAGAACAAACTGTGGGTTATGGTATTCTTCAAAATAAATCTGACTCTAATTTCATATTTATGTTTTACATTTAATGATATTTTTGCATATGTGAAATATTTTGGAACCAAACATTTCACAGGATGCAAAGAATATCTACTTTAATTATGGCATCACAGGAGAACCTTTGTATACTTTTAAATTTGGTTTTTAAAAAATCTTTGCTATCAAATTTCTAATGAAATATATGTGGTGCAATCAGTATTTAGAAAGACAAGCTGTTTTTTCAGCTAATAGGACTTAATTATATTAACAACTGTGCAATTAAAATCATCTCTTTAGTCTTTGATCTGTATAGTCCATGCTAGAGTATTTTCTAAGAAAATGAGAATAAATTATTCATGTGTAAAATAATCATCATAGATTTAATTGCAATAGTAAGATACTAGAAAGCATTAATAGACCATTGATGGGAAATATCTCAAAATTTCAAGGTGAGGTCTTTTCCTTTTTTCCTGAATGTTAGCATTTTTAATATGAAAGATAAGTCTACACACTGATGCTTGCTGGCCAGTGTCGTATCTCAGTGACTCATGATTTATGCAACACTATTCTTCACTGCATTGTTTCTGCCCCCTTTATTTGAAAAATCAGCTGGAAGGGAAGTTAAAATAGAGTGGAGGTTGCCAGGGGCAGTAGGGATGGAGTAATGGGGATTTATTGTTAAATGGGTACAGAGTTTCAGTTTTGCAAAATGAAAAGATTTCTGGAGGTGAGTAGTGGTGATGGTTACACAACAATATAAATATAATACAACTGAACTGTGACTTAAAACTGTATGCTTAACAAACAGTAAACTTATGTAATGTGTGTTTTGACACAATAAAAATATATATAAAGAAGAAATGAAAAAAATCATCCTTTATCCTATACCCGTGGCATGTATCTGTTGAAATATTTGTATATATTCTTTTAGACTGTGTGCATATGTGTGTTTATGTGTATAATATGGAACCATGCTCTACATGTGTTTTAAAATTTGATTTTTCACTGTACAATCTGCTGCAAACATGTTTCCATGTCATGACATATTTTTCTATAGTATAAATTTTAATGTATAAATGGATATGCTGTAATTGTAACAGTCTTATGTTGTAAGACTTTAAGGTTATTTCAGAATTTTCACCCAAGAGTAACATTTTCATAAGCCTTTGTATACACATGACATTTTTATAATCATCCAATTATTTTCTTTCAGATATTTGTGTATATTATTATAAGTAGAGCTGCTGACTTGAATAATATGATCATTTTAAATATTTTGATAGTGTTTCCAAACTAGAGAAAATTTTTACCAAATTTATAATCTCATAAAGATAGTAGTTAAATTGGATTGTAACATAACCAAACTCCCTCTAATTTTATAGTGTATATAAGTTTAGATTTTGGAGAGTCTTTAAAAATCCATTTTTTTATGGGAGGCCTGGGTGGCTCTGTTGGTTGAGCACCCAACTCTTCTTTTCAGTTCATGTCATAATCCCAGGATGGAAAGATCAAGCCCTGCATCAGGCTCTGCTTTGAGCATGAAGCTTGCCTAAGATTCTCCCCCCCCTCTCTCTCTTTCCTTCTCTCTCTCTCTCTCTTTCTTCTGCCTGTATCCTCTTCTATCTCTTTCTCTCACTCAAATTTTAAAAAATCCATTTTTTTGGATGGGGCATTCTGTTTGAATCAGATGAAAACATTCCTGTAGATCTGTATGTTCCCCTTATTGTTTCATTCAATTTCACTTTTCTGATTCAATTTAGATACATGCACACATTTATTGACCAATTATCTATGGTCTTAGAATTTTCTAGTTGTTTCAAAGTTCTTATTCTCTCTAAAAAATTGTATTTCAGCAGAATTTTGATTGAAAATTGAATTTTAACAATGAAAAATTTAAAAATTCTTTCCTTACTGAATTCCATTAAGTTATTTTGCTTTTAAACTGACTTATTTTAATAATACAAGTTTAGCTATATTCTAGGTCCAATTTGGGCAGCAAACTAATTTCAAAAGTTAATTAAAAAAAAAAAAAGCATACTGAATTTTCTCCCTGAAGCTCTATTCAGGGAGGGTTTACTTCTTCCCAACATAATGTTAAGTCTTTAAGAACTTTCCTAACTATCCCTAAAGCTTACTTGGAAACTGGATTTGGAGAGTTAGGCCAATAGACATACTTTTCTGTGGACATACCTGTTATTAGCAACAAAATAAATTTTAAAAAATGAGGACATTTAATATTCTGGGTATTAGATTGAATCTCTGTTTCACAGTTTTGATGATTCAAATTAAATTTGGAAATATTTGGAAGTATAATTTGTTTTTCAGATTAATTTAAATTTAATTTACAAATAGAGAATATAATATAGAAAACAAGAGGTTTTCAAATATTGTCTGATAAAGGAATATCATGATTTTCAAAAATTAACTTTGGGAATTTCACTTTTTTGAAAACTACTACATGCAAATAACATTTTATTCAAAGATCCAAACAATCTATAGGTTTCATTATACAATATATCCCTTACAATATATTATAATTTGTGCAATACATGGGCATTTTTTCTCTCAAATCTATACTGTATATCTCAAGAATAGTGCTTCCTATTAG
Organism: Helogale parvula; assembly: GCA_004023845.1. Classification (NCBI taxonomy): domain Eukaryota; kingdom Metazoa; phylum Chordata; class Mammalia; order Carnivora; family Herpestidae; genus Helogale; species Helogale parvula. Next base: position 39,260 of record PJEM01012046.1, read on the forward strand.
TTGTCCTAATTTTGGCTATTACTCAGTATTGTAGGATACTCTAATACAGTGTGTATTATAAGTAATACATAATATTACCTTGCAACAATTCACATTATAAACCCTACTTATATCAGCACACGAATAGGGTGCAGTATAGGATGGTGAAAAAAAATACTGTGCAACATAGTTGCATATGCCAGAAGTCTAAAGATGGTGTCTGTCATTAACTTGATCTGTAGCTTAGAAAAGGTCTCTGAGCCTTAGCTTCTTTATTTGTAAAATGAATTGTCTGTTCTGGATGACTCCTGCATTTTTTTAAATACCTGGAATGTAATCTTGTTAGGGTTAAATTCTCTTGGTCTACCATAGTTTCCAGCATTAATTATAGCACCAAAGAGGATATGGTTGAGAAAGAAATTGAATTTGTCATTCCACGTAGATGTGGATTTCTATTAATGTGGTTCTTTTTTAGCCACAATCATTAATATAGCTGCTGTATGAATAATTAACTGGCCAAATAAACCTGAATTTAGAGTGGGCATACTCTTTGTGTTCTGTTGTGAAATAGTTTACCTATAAACAGCAAATCCCATATATGTTTAGTTACACACACCACACACACACACACACACACACTCATAGAGGAGTTAAAGTCAGAAGAGGATACTGTCCTAGTGTGCTTTTTATTAATGAAAACATGCTTTTCATTTTTTGCACACTCAGAGGGATTTCAGTAGCATAGTGCAGAAACATTTAGTCTTTGTGTATGGAAAATAATTTTTAGAAGCATATTTATAGGATAGGAAAATATGTGTAGATATTTTGTGTAGAAAAAACTGCTGTCCTCATATTATGTTACTTTTTGTTTAGCCACACTGCTGAACTCAGCATATCCTTCCAGCACTGAAAGCTGTCTAATAAATCTCTAGTCTTGCTATGTACTGAGAAAATCAGTTATATGGCAAACTCATCAGCAGTGGTGTTAAATGTGCATCTGAAATGGTTCAGTGCAAGAATTGATATAATTTTATTGATGTTAGTAGACCTCCTAGAATAGAGAATGTGTAGAAGATCCAGTTAATTGTTGCTTATATTCTCCACTAATGTTTGTGGTATAGATGTTATATTTTACCCTGGCAAATTGGAGATACTGTAATGCTTATTATAGGGGGAAATGTAGCTCCCTCCTTGACTAGTGTGTGAATGGATAGGAGGAACAAAGAAGTAAAAGGTGTTAAACCAGAAAAAGCGGACAAAAATAAATCCTGTTAAAATAGCTTTCTATCACAATTAATATGTACCCGAATTTCTTTACTTTGGTCACTGACTACAGCTTTAATTACACAGCATTCTAATTAAAGAATACTTGGAGAATTCCTTTATATTAAAACTCAGTGAGCTAGGCATCAGAGGCCTCTGGTATCAAGATTTATAGTGGAATTGGATAATTCTCCAATCTTAGTGTCTATTTGCATTTCCTAATGTGCATAGAGGTCATGACGCTCTCAGGAAAAAAAAAGTAAGTTTTGACCCCACTTATCCTCGGGTTTAGACTATATTGTGACCCACATACCTGACCTACCTCCCACCAAAAAAGAAAAAGGGAATCTGGTTAAATGGCCCAGACCTAGCCATGGGGCTTCGTTTTTAGGAGAATGTAATTTTTACAGAGTTGAGTGACTGATTTTGGGCTCGTCCTGACTTAGCTACACTGCTGAGTATAAAATAGTGAATTGAAAGAGCCATAATTTTTAGAAGCATGGGGGATCTTTGCCAAGACTGTGCTACGGTGGTGACTGAGATCCTGGAGCCAGAGAAAGGAGGCTGCCCACAGCAGCTGTGCCTCTCTGCAAGGTTGTTATAGCCTGGGCTTCACGTTTTCACTTGGGCCAACTAGTGCTTTATCACTAACCACCAAAGGAGCTTGAATCTCAAGCAACGGGGATTCCCTCCTTAAATCTTTTGAACATAATGCAGAAAGCATATTTTCTTTATTTTTTTTATTGTGGTAAAATATAGGTAACATAATACTTAACACTTTATTTTTTAGTTTTTTTTTTATTTTTGAGAGAGAGAGAGTTCCAGAGGGAGAGGGCCAGAAAGAGGCAGACACAGAACCTGAAGCAGGCTCCAGGCTCTGAGCTGTCAGCACAGAGCCTGATGTGGGGCTGGAACTCACATGCCAAGCCGTGAGATCATGACCTGAGCTGAAGTTGGATGCCTAACTGACTGACACCCAGGTGCCTCACACTTGAACTATTTTAAAGTGGATGGTTCTTTGGCATTAAATATATTCACATTGTTGTGCAATCATCACTGCTCTCCATCTTCAGAACTTTTCATTTTCTCCAACTGAAACTCCATGCGCATTAAATGCTAACCCCTCCATTCTGCTTCCCTGGCAGCTACCATTCTACTTTCTGTCTCCGTGAATTTGACTACTCTAGGTACCTTATGTAAGTGAAATCATATATATATATTTTTGTAGCTGGCTTATTTAACTTCACATAATGCCATCAGGATTCATCCATGTTATAGTATGTGTCAGAATTTCATTCCTCTTGGGCTGAATAATGTTCCATTGTATGTAGTGCCTACTAAATGTTGTTTATTATGTCATCCATTTAAGGACGTTTTGGTTGTATGTACCTTTTATCTTTTGTGATTAATGCTTTTATAAACAGTGGATATACACATTTCTAAATTTCCACTTTGATTTATTTGGGGTAGATACCCAGAAGTCACTGTTCTTAATTTTTAACAGGAATAAATTCCAACTTTACTAGCAATAGCCACAGTGGTGGTAACAAATGGTGTGCCACTTAAAACATTAAGTTTATTTATTTTTAGACAGAGAGAGAGGGTACCTGTATGGGGTAGGGGGAGGCATAGAGAGAAGGAGACAGAATTCCAAGCAGGCTCTGCCCTGAAAGTGCAGATCAACGCAGGGCTCCATCTCACAAACCACCAGATCATGACCTGAGCAGAAATCAAGAGTCAGGTGCGCAGCTGACTGAATCACCCAGGCGCCCCCACTTTAGCCAACTTTGAGTGTAATGGGATTCCAGCTTCCCTGGCAACCATTTCCATGGTGGTGACAGCAAAGTGGATGGAACTAGATTTCCAGATCTGAAAAATCCCCGTGGAGCCCCATCACTGGCGTTTGGAATAGTGAAAACCATTCTGATTTGTTAACCCAGACACACAAACATCTAGTGTTTTGTAACAAAGGCTGAAATTCCAATGGCCACACAAATTGGTAGTTGGAGCAATGAAAATCCTGTATGCATTTGTCTGTATCTACATGTATCAACTGGTAGAGTCCACACACTGAAAGTATATCACAGACCATATAAAAAGGCTAATCTATTAAAATATTAATTTGAAGATTGCATTATTCTGAATCTTCTAAGCAGCAGACAGTAACATGAGATTAACCTTATATGGATTTTTAAAGGAAATTCCTGTGAGAGGAAATGAGGATGGGAGTGGGCAAAGCTGGAGGTGCATGTCTAACCCAGAAGGAAGGAGAAGGAAAATGAAGTTGGGTGGAGACTTTTTAAACTGCTGTGAACTTTAAGGAAGGTTCGGCTCAGTGATTTGAAAGCCTGAAGCCAAATTTAACCATCAGAGGAGTCCTGGGTCTCTTAGGGATGGCTCTGCCTTATGGTCACTGCTGTGCTCCCTGTCTGCTGGGAGCAGCCCATGGGAAACATGGTCTTGGCGTAAATGTAGTAATGGATTTCAGAGTGCTGCAGCTGGGGGCCTTGGTCAAGTACCTCTTATTAGGTGAAGATAAGCAAAGCACGTTCTCATGACCTGCCACTGTGCTTATTCTACCCAGTTTTCTATTCTACCCAGTACGAATAGGTAGTCAGGCTTTGCACTGCTTGCTTTACAGACTTCAGGAAGGTGGTGAAGAATTTTTTTTTCCAATTGTAGCAATAAAATCCCGGGCCCTCTGAGACAGTACACCCTAATAGTTCTATTTCTGTTTCCCCTGCCACCTCATCCTTTGACTCCATCCAGAGAGGGATCACAAATAATTGGAGTATCTTTTAAATAATTGGTGATGTCCAATGAGCTTGAGCGCTTTCTGATATTTTTATTCTCTGACTTGTTCAGCATGCTTTCTTTGTTACAGTGAGTAGCCTTCTCAGCAACCCCACCTGTTAGGCTCCAACCAGCATCTAGGCTGGTGACTCAGAAAGATAGTTTCTGTGAGTAAATAAGACCTCAAAAGGTAGTGCTTGCTCTTTTTGGACCCAGGTCTGTAGTAGGTTATACTGCTTGTCATATGGAACCAAGCTGAGTTTTTCCTCCTAATAGTCTCTGAGCAGGATGCTTTTGCACAGTGTGCAAACTCCACAGTCCTATGAAACAGCCCTATGCCCTACGTTCTTCAGTGAGAGAAGTCAAATCCTGATTTGGGTCTGAGCAGTAGCACACGAGGTGGTGTCTTTGTTTTTATGGTGTCAGTTCAGTAATGTTCTGTCTTTGTTACACAAAGAAGGCACATTGACTTCCTGTTATGTCTGGTTGAGAAACCCACACACTGATGCGAGACTAGGGAGGACTCTAACAGCCGCTATAGAAACCAGTATAAAGATTCCTCAAAAAATTGAAAGTTAAACTACCGTATGATCCAGCAATTCCACTTCTGGGTATTTATCTAAAGAAAATAAAAACACTAAGTCAAAAAGATATATGTACCTCTGTGTTCATTGCTGTATTGTTTACTAAAGCTGAGTTATGGAAACAACCCTAACTGTCCATCAGTGGATGAATGGATGAATTAATTGTCACACACACACACACACACACACACACACACACACACACACACACACAGCTGAATCCTATTCAGCTATTAAAAAGAATGAAATCTTGCCATTTGTGAAAATGTGAGTAGGCTTTGAGGGCATTATGCTAAGTGAAATAAGTCAGAGAAAGACAAGTACTATATGATCTCTCTTATATGTGGACCCTAAAAACCAAAAAAAAACAAAACCCCCAAACACCACCACCACCACCACTAACAACAACAACAACAAAAACTGAGAGAAAGCAGAAACAGGTGGCGGAGAGTGGGAGAAATGGATGAAGGGGGTCAAAAGGTAAAAGAAATACGTATGACAGTTATTATCATCACAACTATACTCTGCAAATTTATGATGTATTTTATCATCTTTATCAGTTATTTTATTGTCTATATTTAATAGAGTCTATGGGCTTCAGAATTTGACCTTTATTCTTAACTCCAGAAGAAGCTGACACACAACTAACAGTAAACTTTCTTTTTAGATCTATTTTAATATGTATAATGTATCATTAGAACTTTGTATTGTTCTCTTATATATTGTAGTGTCTCTTATTTGTATGAAAAGCCATTTGGCTGTGGAAAAGTGCATTGGTAGTTTTCTGTATTGCAACAATTTATTTCTTCTTTGTACATATAAATCTTAGGGAATGATCTTTTAAAGGGGGTACTCTTTAGAGAGAAATGCATACAAATGTAGCTCATATATTTTCTATGTGAATATGTTCATGTGTAAATATGCTGTTCTATTATATATGAGAACAGAAATTGAAATAAATCAGTGTAGCTGAGCTTAAGGAAAAATATTAGATGGCATCTCAGTTTTTCAGTCTCATAAAATTGATATAATTATAGGGAAACTCAAAATGTCAAATATTTGGATTGGTTTTTCTTAAATACAGGATATTGGATTTCCTCAAGAAGTAAACATTTAAAAGATTTACCCAAAAAGGTTTTTCCTTGGATTTAAGACAATGAGATTTCTAATTACAAAAATTAATTTGATCTAATGGGTAGCTTTCATGTTAAATTTTCTCTCCACAATACAATAAAATAATTCATTCTTTAAAAATTCCTGTAAGGCATTCTATGAAAAAAAGTGTTATTTTCCAAAAGACCTTATTCAAAAAGATTGGCATTTTTAAAACCTTCTTTATAACTGTGTTAAGTATATCTACTATGCTACTTTCTGCTACAAAAACAACATCTGATATAAAGTAGTGAAAATTGAATCTGTGCTCTGCATGCCAAATCTTTAGAGTTTTTCCTCAACACTTCTTTTTTGTGTCTTGTCCCTTCAGATTCTGACTGCTTGGATTGCCCCTTATTGTCCTAAAAACCTTATTTTTGGTACAAATTTTATGTCCATCTTTCTATTTTATTCAACTTCACTATTTATTACTGGGCAGATGTTTAGTTTGATATGAGTCAATTCCTTCACAGCTAGAAGTGAAAGTCTTTCTGACTTTTGTGATGTTACTGAATTTAAGGTGATTATATTTAAAAAATCATAATAGCTTTAGTGTTACAATCTTTGATATCTTCAGAGAATTAGTGTTCTTAGAACAATTCTGCATATCCTTACCTAGAATATATTTCATCCATCTTATAATAAATTTGTATATACTTAGTGTTGTTGTTGTTGTTGTTTTTAGCTTTACACAAGTAGAAGTTTTTTCTTTCATGGACCCAATTTGGTAGTGATGCATCATTTGACCTGGATACTGAGTTTCACTAAAAAAGAACACACTGAATTTAAGAATCTTGACTACTTTCTGGAAGCACATAGCAAATGTGGTTTAAAATAATGAGAAATTAAATCTGAACAAACTATTTGGCAATTGTAATTAGACCAAAGCATGGTTTCTTCTAATTGTGACAATAGAAAACATATACTTCAAAAAAACTATGGGTTGTAAAATGGTTCAGGAAATTAATTTGGTAATTTCATAAGGTGGTCATAAATATTTGAGTAGTTTAGGAAATGAAGACTAATTTTAGAATGGGAACAAGGTGTCCTTTGACTGACATTCTCATCAGATTCAGACTTTGCTGCCTTGTTCCCATGTCAACCATATAGTAAGTATATAATTCAGTAAGCTTAGCACTTCTAGATTGCTATGGCTTTTCAAAATGATTCTTATCTCAAATAATATAAAGTAATGATCAGAGATATAGGGTCACTTTTATAGCTATGGAAAGTTGAATGCAAAACTCAAGTGTTTGTAACATTTCCATAGCCCTTCTGCAACCAGCATTTTAAGTTCTCATCTTAAGCATTCATTACATCTTTCAGAAGGTCATGGAGGGGGACTAGCAGTATGTTTACAGGTTGATTTTTACTGTATATTACGTGACTCCCAAATATTACATTACAAAAAACACAGACATTCAGCACTCATCCTGATGTTAAATGCCTTTGTTTCCTTTATAGCATCTTATAAAAATTATCACTTTTTGTGGAGAATTTGATCAATTTTAACTTTTTATTTTTTCTGTCAGATATTTTTTGCCATACAGAGAAAATGGAATTACATATGTGTGTGTTCTGTATGTGTACTTGTGTGTGTATAATTACATATATAGTAGATATATATACAGTTATATATAGTATAGTTATATATATGTATACATATAACATATATGTATATAGTTACACATGCCAATTCTGTATCACTTTAGAACTTATTTAATTGGGGCTACTATTTGTAGCTATGAATAGAGCAGGACAAACAAATACCTTAAAATAATATTCTTTCATGTTTCTTTTTGATTTATAATGATTATTATTTAATCTGGATTTCTCAGATTCAGGGGAAATACCTGTTAGTGAAATATTCAGTATTGTATGTGTTAAAGACTTTAATAAGAAATTTTCCTGGAAAAGCTATTATTTTTAAAGTTACTAGCAAGCAAAGGAACTTCACTGTATAATATTACTAGCAAGCAAAATAACTTCACTGTAAAGAAATACAGTCACATTTCTCATCAGTATACAAGTGGAAAACTTCTTTTGGTTTTAATTTTTAAAATTATTAAGTAGTAAATTTTCAACTGTGAAATTATATTATGTAACTTTATTTTTTAACTAATTAATTTATTTCTTTAAAGTGTATTTATTTAGTGTGTGTGTGTGTGTGTGTGTGTGTATGTGAGAGAGAGAGAGAGAGAGAGAGAGAGAGACAGAGAGAGAGAAGAGTACAAGTAGGTGAGGGGCAGAGAGAAGGAGAGAGAGAATCCTGAGCAGGCTCTGTACCATCATCATGGAGCCCGGTGTGAGGCTTCAACTCATGAACCATGAGATTTTGACCTGAGCCGAGATGCAGATTCAGATGCTTAACCGACTAAGCCTTCCAGGCACCCCACTAGTTTTAAATATATTATTTCAAAAAATGTATAGATTTTGAGTTTTGTGAGCACTTCTTGTAGTTGACTAACTGGTGACCTTTGAGGAAGAACTGTAATGCTTATACACATATATACACACGTTTAATTCCCAAACCTAAAATAAAACTGATTTTATTATGGCTGTCAAGGAATTTCAACAAGGAGGCTGTTAGATGAGGTGGTTCCAATGTCTTTGTCATAGTCTATGAAAGCAAACCAAAACTTAAATCCAGTCATGCACTTGAATCCAAGAAAATGATACTTAATAACAACTGTAACAAAGAGCTAAGTAAGCTTTTCCAACTAAGTTAACTGCTTATGCTGTAGCCCTTCAGATAATTTCCTTGCTTTGCTTCTTCACCTCTTCATTAGCTCCTGTCAATGGAACACTTGTAACCACTTTGATTTTGGTGCTGCCCTGTTTGAAAAGTTTTAATGTGCCTCACTTTACCTTTTAACATGATTCAGTTGGCTAGGAAAAAAAAGAATTATGCAGAAGTTTAAATTTAATGACCTTTAAATTACAGTTTAAAAATTTGAGTAATTTGTTTAAACCATAGAATATAAGATGTATAGAAAGTTTTGTCCACTCACATAGCTGGTGATGGCAGAATTGAGATTATAAATCAGGTGCCTTGTATTCTTTCAAATTCACATGCTCTTTCTTCTCTTTTATGTATATAACTTTTGGGAATTTACCAGGTAATTTTTGATGCTTATTTTGATGCATAGCTTAGTTTGATGCATAGCATAGTCCTTTATAGGATTATGCTAGGATTATACTGAAAAAACAAAAAGAATTAGATTACCCTGGCAATCTCTAGAGATCTAAGGTGTAATTTTGGGAAGGGAGGTTGCAGATGTATTCCTTAAAAAGAATATTGGTGTGTGGTGAAAAATAGATTATCCTAAATGGAAATGGACTTCAGAACAGATTTAGTAACAAGGAACCCTCCCACTCCAGTTTTTTCCCCCCTTCAGAGGGAATATTAGGAGAAAAAAGACATCCAGTTGATATTTTCTCCTACTTATTTCTGTACTTGCCAATGGTTAATACAGACTATACAAAATTGAGAAGTAAACTTTAGAAAAGAATTCCTTGACTTAGCACTTCTAAGACAGGGCTGTAAATTTCCTTAATTAAAGTAACTATTTAAATACAGCATATCTGAGATAGCACTAGGTTTCTTGAATGCAGAAAGAAGGCATGGTACTTGGAGTCACTGCTTGAGATTCTTTGCAACAATGTGAATGAACCTGGAAGACATTATCCTAACTGAAATAAATCAGTCACAAAAAGCATTTAGTATATTTAGGGAACTGATAATCAGGTCCCCTAACAAAGACTTGACACACCCCTGTAGCACTCTAAATTAAAAAAAAAAAATTAAGTATTCAGTTTCTAGTGGAGGGATTTCAGACCATTGCAGGAAATTGTTTGGTGGAGGGTGGTTTCTCTCCACTTCATGATGAGCAAGCATTCTACAAGTCACACTGCATGGCCTCTGCTGTCTCTGGGTGGGTTTGATGGTCAGCGGTGAGGAGCCCTTTCTCTGCTTGGCTTCTAGCCCTTCCTTAGCTGAGAGGCTGTGAGGATATTGCAGGATAGCGTCTGTCTCCACATTTCCTTCTACGTTTCTCTAACTACCAGAAGAAAAGTGTGACCTTTTTTCCTAGATGAATAGCACCTAGACAGATGCTTGTATATTCAGCCCAATCCCCTTTGCAGTTGTCATCTCCTTTATCCTCACAGATGTTCATGATTTCATTCACCTCTTTCTTCATTAGCCCTTTGTTGGGATAGCTCTCACGTGTTCAAATACCGACACACATCTTTCAAATAAAACAATGAAGTACTTTTTCAATTAAAATTGTTCTTGAAAAATATGAGTTCTATGTGTGCAATCTTTCATTTATGCATGTGAGAGGGTTTTCTTTTTGTTAATATTTTTACAATGTAGTACTTGTTCTGCTTGTTGGTGGTGTTTGCTTATTTAATACATTCTGTCAAGGACAGGAATTACATGCTGGTTTTTTTTTTTCCCCTGGGGGGTGTGTCTTGGGTTTTTCCCTTATTATTTACTTTTTTTTTTTCTTTCTCTTCCTCTTCTTTTTATGGTGGTGGGGGTGGTTATGTTTAAATGAAGTTGCTTTTACAGCACCAAAGACTTAATCATCCATTTCCTATATAAAAGGTAGCTACTTTTCTGCATGGACCTCAAGTATACTGTAGTATAGAGGTGGAAT